>CM055029.1:3218410-3491890 GCA_029204005.1 Salix udensis | reverse complement strand
ATGTTTCCGGAACTAAATAGAAAACGATACAAGCATTAACAATTGTTAAGCAATTACCATTAACCAAATAAGTCAGTTAGTGAGGACCCGCACTTTTGTGTTGGGGGTTGGCTGATGAGTGACGGGGCAACCTTACAAATTAGTTGGATTGTGTTTCAAAAAATAATTTTAAAAACATATATATTTTTTATTTTAATTTTTTTATATATATTTTAGACTATTTTCTTATACAAATGTTAAAAATAATTTTTAATTTATAAAAAATATTATTTTGATTTATTTCTGAATAAAAAATATTTTTAAAAACAACCACAATTACATTTCGAAACAATGACTATATATTTTAAATATCACTTTCTTTTCGTGAAAGCTAGCAAGGTTTAAGTTGCTTTTTTTTAAATTATATTAAAATATTTGTTTCTACTTTTAAAAAATTATTTGTAATATTAATATATCAAAATAATTTAAAAACATCCAAATATAAATTTAAAATAACAAAAAAATCAATTGTTTTCAAAAATATTTTTAAAATATAGGTAAGAAACATATATTCCGTTTGCCCTCTTCTACACTACTCTTTTGGGAAATTTATGTTTCACTCCAATTTTGTTACGATGAAAGTGTCAATAACACTTATATTGTTCTTTGTTCAGTTTCCCTATCGTTGTCAGCATTTGTTTCAGCAAATGTTGAGTGCAACGCAATTTTCCCTAGAGTGGGTGGGTTGTGTAGAGAAGAATTCTAACGAAGATGGTAGTTGTAAATACAATAATATTTATTAAAAAATATTTTTAACAATTTAAAATAAAAATATATATAAATTTTTAAAAAATATTATTCCAAACTCAAGGCTCCAAATTTCATGAAGAGAGCGGTATGTCTAAAATGTAATCGGTAATCCAAGCATCATAACGAGTGTTTTTTTTTTATAATTTTAGATTAACAAATGTTTTTTTATAATTTTATAATATAATGTTCATTAAAGATTTATATGATCATTAATATCAAAATCTATTGGATTAATTGAGATACACGCAAACTGATTCAAACACTGACGTTAATAAAAAAAAATTCATCAACCATCATATATAATATTAAAAAATTTCACCACTGCAAATTACCATCTTAACCCTCTTTCGAGAAAATAACCCTTTATTATTTAACCAAAAAGAAAAACCATAGAATTAATGGAAGCACGTTGTCGGAAAGTCGAGAAGAATAAAAAATAATCCTCTCTTGGAGGCACATTTACCGAGGACAGCCACGTCAATAAATAAAAAAACGAAGGCCAATCCAGTATTTGGACGCACAGTCTCCCTGTACAGAAAATGATACTTGCTTGTCTTTGTTTTGAGTAAGGAAACGCATGGCTTGTAGAGGTGGCAATGGAATCTCTCTCTCTCTCTCTCTCGCCATTTTTTTAGCTTAGCTTAGCTGTGAAAATAAAATAAAATTAACATAGAAGGCCAGTGTGTGTGTGTGTTCATCTCTAGCAGTTAAGCTGCTCTAATCATCACCCACTCCTTCCTTCCTTCATGCATTCATTCATTCAATTCGAGTACATGACTACTAGTACTAATAATCCTGCTGTATCAGTTAGCAGAATAGGAGAATCTTTAATCTGAGAGTGAGTGAGAGGTGAAAACAAGAATACCACTAACTACTACTACTAAGAAGAAGAAGGAGAAGAAGAAGAAGAAGAAGAAGAAGAAGGAGAAGAAGAATGCCTTTGGTTCGGTTTGAAGTGAGAAATGAGTTGAGGTTAGGACTGGGTGAGCTGTACAGAGAAGCAAACCGTGAAGAAGATCCAAAAGCTGTGCTTGATGCTGTTGCTGCTGCTGCTCTGGTTGGGATCTTGCGTCAACTAGGCGATCTTGCCGAGTTTGTTTCCTTTTTTTCTCTCTTCTTTTTGTTCGGTTGCTGTTTTTTGTTCTCAATTTGTTTTTAAAAATTCAACTGAACAATGAAAACTTGGTGATTGGCCTGCTTCATTGCCGTGGAGGTTTCATTCTTAATTTAATGAAATGAGCATTCTTTTCATATTCTTTTTTTAGTAATTCTTTATTTTTATTATGCTACTGGATGGAGTTATTTTGTTAAAAAAATACTTTCTACATCTATCGCCTCAACATTGGTTATTCATTAATTTCCTCCTGGAAAAACCGAGCATCCTAATACCTTTTTCAAATGCGAAAGGGATTTTTTTTTTTTTCATATTTGGCTGTCGCATATCCGTCAGTGCAAGTACGATTTTAGGTTTGTTTTCTTGTGAGTATTTTTCATCCCAAGGACTTCGAATTTCCTTGCCGGCCGCATTAAGTTCTCTTGTTTGTACTACAATTGTCTTTCCTGTTAGATTCTTGTTCCCATGGTTTATATCAAGCACTAAATTGTCATGGATAAAGGATTTCACAAATTGACTGAGTCTTTGTCAAGACCTATAATGGGTTGATTTTATTTTGACAACAAAATTTCAAATCAATGGCTGATCTAGCTAGGCTTTAATTTAGTTTTCTCATTTATTAGACTATTGGTTTGCGTTGTTGATTATCAGAAAGTATTGATTGAAATAGCATACTTAACCTGCTTCTAGATTTGCGGCAGAGGTTTTCCATGGCTTACAAGAGCAAGTGATGTCTACAGTTTCTAGAAGTAATAAATTGATGGTTCGTGTGCTAAACATTGAAGCTGCTCTTCCTCCTCTTGAAAAGGTGGTCCTTTCCCAAACAAGTCATATACATTTTGCGTACACAGCTGGTATGGCTCGTTAACTGATATAAAAGCCATGCTCTGTTTTTATTTAGCCTCTCCTGTGACTTTCTGGTTTAATCAATCTAGTATACTCTGGCTTTCTCTTGGCTGATGCCTGTTCGGTTATCATATATTTTTTCACTGTTCACTACTAGCTTAGCAAGGCTGGTACAACCTTGACAATTAGAGTTTAGAAGCTGACCAACAGTTTGGATCATTATCTGTCCAGAAAACTTCAATGGTTTCTAATACTTTGAGATTCAATAAATATGTGTATGTATCTATTGGCACCAGTTTTCAGAGCATAGGAAAAACTTGTAGATGTTAGAAAAGCTCCATTGCCCTTCATTCTCTTGTTGATTCTCAAGTTGTATTTGGTAGCTTACTTCACCCCATAAGCCGCAATCAAGTTTCTATTGCTGTTATTTTTGCTTTAATATCTAATTATTCAAATACTGACAAAAAGGCAGCTACCTTGCAGGTTCTGAGTGGCATCCCTATATTCAAAATGAAAAAAATCATTTCATCTACAATGACCTGCCACAATTCATTATGGATTCCTATGAAGAATGTCGGGATCCTCCACGTTTGCACTTGCTTGACAGGTACATTCATTCCTCTCTCCTCAATCTCCTCAGCAAATTGATTGGTTTGTTTGAATGATGAAGCAGTTTGATCCTAGAAACTAAATTCTTTTGGTTTCACATTCAGATTTGACACTGGTGGGCCAGGTTCTTGTTTAAAAAGATATTCAGATCCGACCTTCTTTAGGAGAGCATCTAGTAATGCCACTGAACCAGATGCTGTGAAAGTTCCAAAATATAAGAGAGCTAGGAAAACCAAGGTATTTTACTTCTTAACAAATTTTAACTATTGTGAAAAGTGCTTCTTTCTATTGATCTAGTGATATAGCTATGATTTTATTTGCTCAGCTTGTTTTCTCTGTAATCACAAGCAATGGGGAAACTGTTTAAACTATTCCTTCTCCACATACTTGCTCATTCTATTGACTACTCAGATTTTCAGTGAGATCGTAATTTATCTATTCCTTCTCTTGCAGCGTATACTTAATTTAAATACTTACTTGAGCACTATTTTTCCACCCTCAAATTTTACTGAATAATGTCAAAATGAACAGAAAAAACGTTCATCACAGAGGAATAGAGACTCGGCCCATCATGCATCAATGTCAAATCATAGTGGCAGGTATTGAATCCTTACGAAGGGATCTTGTTCTGCCATGTGTAGTTTGATGAAATTAATGTGTTCATGGTATTTGGCCCTGCAGAATGCAGTTTACTACTCCAACTATTAATGGACAGACCTCTCCTTCTCATACGGCCTCTACAATTGACATGACATTAAAATATGATGCGGGTGATCCTTCAAATTCTCTTGATTCAAGAACTGGTTCAGGGTATATTGAATGTGTGTTCCAACTAAATTCCTCAGTGCGAGCTGAAGAAGATGAATTGAAGGAATTCTCTTCAATTTTCATGAAGCACAATGATGTTACTGGTTCAGTTTTTCCTGAAGGACAACCCGACATTGCAGATAACAATTTTCATCACAGTTCTTCACCAGAGCAGATTGCTGCCCTTAGTTCTTCTTGTGTTACTTGGGATGAAAAGGCAGAAATAGTAGCGCCTAGAGGTCAACATTGCGATGATGTTTCAGAAATGCTTGCTGCAGAGTCTGACCTAGATACACAGGATGGATTGGCTGCCAATCTTAAGAATCCTAAACCTCTAAATATTGAGCTCAATGATGCAGATACTCCAAAATCAAGCTCTAGTAGCAGCCAGATCAATGAGGTTGAAAGCGAACTAGACGATTTCATGGATGCATTGAACACCATTGAGTCAGAATCTGAAAATGATAGTGACTGCCAAACAAAACATGAAGTTGAGCAATTTTCCTCCAAAGTTGACATTGAAGTAGAGGAGATAACACACGAGGTAACAGTACATATTCCAGACCATCATCCATCTGAATATGAATCTCGTACCTTGTCTGCTTCCTCGAATGAAAACATTCCCTGTGAATCACCCAACTCATTTTCCTCATATAGTTTTGCCCATGCAGAGGAATATCATATTTCTGGAAAATCTTCCAAGTTAGACAGTTCACCAGGCATCAAATTTTCTACTAGTGCTGATGCCATTGATAATTCAAAAGTAGAATTTGTTAGTGATCCATCATCTTCTGTCTCTGCAACTTCAATTTTAAATGTACAAGAACTATTTAGCAATAAAGCCATAAGAAGTTCCAACAGGTCTCAAGAATCTCAGGCTGACTTTTCTAGTGTTCATTCTACAACATTCTGGACAAATGGTGGCCTTTTAGGACTTGCGCCTTCAAAGCCTCCAGATTTTGCTGTATCAAATGCCACGAGACCAGATTATGTGACCAGAAGTGAAGGTGAGGCTGGTCTGCCTCCAAATCACACTTCCATGTCAAGCAATGATGGAGGAGGAGCACCTGAAAGATTGATCAAGGATGCAGGAATCATGGAAAGGGTTCCAAGCTCCAAAGGCACCACATCATGGCAGGAGGATCAAGCGACCAAAGAAAATAAGCCTGCTGATTTTCATCTTGGAAATAGATGTAGTCATAGTTATGAGGATGGAGAAAATATTACCAGTGCAGTAACACCAGGAAATGAGTCGCAGCATGATTCAGACTCCAAAGTGACACCAATTGAATCCAGTCAGGAAAGTGATAAAAATTCATCACAAAGGCTTGGATTTGGACATAGGTTACTTGTTAATGGTTTTAGTAGAAAGATGTCACTGGTCCATGATGGTGAACATGAACCAACCAGGTTACTGAAAACTACTACATTAGAGCGACAGAGCTGGCAAAATGAAGTTACACATCAAGCAACTCCAGAGAAAGCATACAACGAGCAGTTTGGAAGTAAATATTCAATTGATTCGCTCATGTCTTCACCACCATTGGAACATATGAAAATATCTTTCCACCATATCGATGGCTTTGAGGATTCTAAACTGAAACTGAAATTTCCAGATGGGAACCGCAGTAATGAAAGCATTAGAGACATGTTTCCATCATTTCAATTGATTCCAGAGTCTGCTATTCCACTGCGCCATGTGGGTTCTGAATCTGATGATGATACATTCTGTAGATCATCTCCTTATACGTCTGATGATTGTCTTAGCCATGACTCTGTATCAGATTCTGAGCAGTGGGAACCTGACGAGTTTCCTGAAGACAAGGACCATGAGCTGTATGATGCTTCGTGCAGAATATTTCCAGACGAATCTTTTTCAAGCTCTCCTCAGCCTGGGAAATCTGGCAATAATGGTATTTGCATTGACAAAGGACTTCCAAGCATGTATACTGAGAATGGTGCATATCCGCATCTATCTGCGTCATTGGATCTGCCATGTTTTGATGCCATGAACCCTGTAGTGAATGGAAAAACAAAGGATAATTTAGTTGAAACAAATCAATTAGAGTTGGAGTATCTTAACGATTCCACCCCATCGCCACCACCTCTTCCTCCAGTTAAATGGCGAGTTTCAAGCCCCACTCTGATTTATCAGAAGGCAAACA
This sequence comes from Salix udensis, assembly GCA_029204005.1. Lineage (NCBI taxonomy): Eukaryota > Viridiplantae > Streptophyta > Magnoliopsida > Malpighiales > Salicaceae > Salix > Salix udensis. The sequence continues at coordinate 3,485,560 of CM055029.1, read as the reverse complement.
ACATGCTCTATTTGAAACTCATGAACATGCATTTGATATAAAACCTTTGGAGTCTACTGTGCCCCCAGCAACCTAAGCCTGCCCCAGTTGCTGAACAGAAAATGAAAGACGATACTCTTGCATTTAAACCTAAAAGCAAGGTAACATTCATACAATAGTATAACTATTTGCTGGCTTCAATATAATTCAGTTTATCACAGCGAGGAGCATGAACTAACTCTTTGCCATGGGATTCTGTGTCTGCAGCAACAGGATCAGCAGAAATTGAATTGCCAGAAAGAAGCTAATCAATCTGCAAAGTGGCAAGGATATAGATGAAAAAGGAAGATTTCTTGCATCAAATCAGAACCAAAGTGAGTTTAGCCTCTCTTTTTCCTTCACTGTTGTTTGGCTGCTCTCGAAATCCAAGAATTGTGAATTGATTATAGCATTTGAGATGAAATTGAAATGATAAGACGAAAGAAAAGAGACTAGTTACTGATAGCTTCAATATATTTTCAAAAGCAGTATGGCTGGCTACCTGCATTATTCGAGAATTGAATCTCAACTTGACAAATCTTGCACATTGTTGATGATCCACTTGTATGACAACTGAAGGACTGCATATCTTAATTCTTAGATGACCTTTGTGCATGTTATGAACCAAAAAGCTCAGGATGTATATTTGTATTTTTGGGAGATAAAACTGAATGAAACTTGGCACCTATAAGCTATGATACGATGACAGTTTATTTATTTAGCTTACTCGTGCCAACTTCTGATCCATAATTTCTCTGATGAATCACTATAACATTCTCGTAAAATTGCAAAATGGATTCTGCTAATGAGAAACTAGGATCAAACAGCCTTACTACCAACATTCAAAAGAAGCACTTTTCTAGCTCATCACCTGTATTGTTCCCCTAACATTTCTTCATAGTCATCTCAAATTCATCCATTTTAATGTAGCATGAAAATTTCTACCCACATTCAACTTCAACTTTCATCCCCACCATACAAACTCAGTGCCAAATTTAATAAGTATCCTTTAATATCACCACTATTAACCAGAAAAGAAGGGAACGTCCAAGATGAGTAGGAGATTGATAGTTGTGATGGAAACGAAAGGTCAAGGCTTTACTGAATTTCACCGAGTTATGTACGTACTAGTTGCTGTGTGATGAGAAAATTATGAGCTCTAGCACTCACGAGCTTTCCCTTCATCCTTTATTGTGCCACTGCAGTCATTCACTCTAAGACGCACAGCAACAGCAAAGCCAACTATCTCCTCAGGTCCCACCGCGAGCAACAAAGTCAGTGCTATTTTGGAGAAAGCAAATGCAATCCGCCAGGTATTCAATATTTCTCTTTCTTTCCATCCTTCTTCTGGTTAAATTTGTTTCTCCTTGTTCTGGTTAGCATCAACAAATTAAAACTGAAAAACATGCCAGGCTGTTGCGAGTGATGATGGGGAAGATGATGATTGGAGTGACACTTGATTGTTTTAGGTGGTTGTGCAAGTTCTTCAGAAACAAATCCTCTTATTTCTGAGTTACTGAAGCTGCTGGCTTGGTCACTTTGAAAATATGTTGATAACTGGACCCACACTATCATCTTGGAAGCTGTGCAAGTTCAGTAGAAGAAATTCTCTTGTGATTTTGAGCATATGTCAATAATCAGGTTATGCATATGTGAATAATCCCAGTTTCATGGTGTAAATAATTTCTAGGTTTTTTTTTTTTATTTGAGTACTTGTTGCGGATATTTGCATTAATTTTGAAGTAGTTAGGATTTAATGTATAAACCATGGGATAGGCTACTAGGTCTCTTATGATGTATCTTTCTTCCCCGGGCATTAATTATTCATGCATGATGCCAGAATAGGAAAGCTCAAAAGGTTAGGTTTCCTGCTTTTTATCTTTTGGCATTAATTATTCATGCTTGAATGTTGCGTTAGGTTCTCCGTTTATTTTCCATGGGACCAGCAATTTTCCCCATCTATTTCGAGTTGCTGGTGCATATCTTAATTCATTGTCGAAGCTAGGAACATGGTTGTAAACTTTTTTTTGGAACGATTTGGTATATTAAAAGAAGAGGGGAGAATGTACAGAGAAATGCAAGGCCAAGACCCCCATAGACGGGCTTGAGCCTAAGCAGAAAGGAAAAAAGAAACAAAGCAAAAAGGAAAATGGCCTTACATGCCTACAAAACAAAAAACGAAAGGAGGAGGGCGAATGCCCAAACAGAAACCAAAGGAAAAGCCCAAAAGAAAACCGAAAACAACATGCTTAAACATGCTGCCTTTCAAACCAGCACAAAAGAGACCATAGCTCAGGAATGAGAACCCAATCGGACTGGGCTGGAGGCCATCCGACAATCGAAAACCAGCACAACTTAGATAGGCTGTCTTCCAACAAGGCCTCTAGCTCTCTCAGCAGTCAAATCTTCATTTAAATTCCATCGAACCTTAATACCTTCAGAAAGGGGGTATTTGAGCGACAAATTTGAAATGTGGAGCCGAAGGAGCTGGAAAATTTCTTCTGAAAGATTAGCAGCAGATTTATACGTATTGTTGAAAATACGGTTATTCCTTTCAAACCAAATGTAGTAAACCACTGCCGCAAGGATGAGCCGAGCTATAAGATGCCTCTCGGAATTCTTCTTCCACCTTTGAGAAGAGGACCAATGAATCAGATCAACCCAGGTAGTCGAAGGCCAAACGATATCTGCCTTCCTGTTGATGGTCAGCCAAACAATATTAGCATAGGAGCATTGAAAGAAAAGGTGCTCGTGAGATTCATTATCCATTTGACATAGAGCGCAATGCAAGTCCACCGGATCCCCATCAATAAAAAGCTTGTCTAAGGTACGAAGCCTTCCACGCATAGCAAGCCAAAGCATGAAAGTGTGACGAGGAATATGCTCCTTAAACCATAACAGTTGATGATTGGGATCAATCGGTTGTCTAGCACGTAACAACTCCCATGCACTGGACGTAGAAAAGGATCCCGAGGCCGAACCAGTCCAAATCAGCCCATCTTCCCTATATTGGTTGGGCTGACAATCAATTGTGTTCCACACTTCCTGGAGGACCGGGAAGTAATCAAAAGCCCATCTGCCTTCTCCAATAACGTCCGAGACTTTGGCCTGCCAAGTCAAACCCGTAGAAGCTATGACCCTTGCAGAAATAAGATCACTGATTCTAGCACCCTGAGGAAGCCAATAATCATGCCACAAATAAGTAGTTCTTCCATTACCAATGGTGCTTTTCATTTTACCACGACACCATTCCCTCATTTGAAGAATTTTTCTCCATGCCCATGAAGGATTGGAGGGGGTTCGAATTTGCCAAATAGACTTTCCCCTCAGCAGATTGGCGTGAACCCATGAAGTCCATATAGTGTCCTTGCGAGTAAGCAGACGCCATAGAAGCTTAGTAATGGCAGCTCGATTCCACTCTTTCAAACGCTTGATGCCCAGCCCACCTTCCTGAATGGGGTAACATATAGAGGTCCAAGCTACCTTTGCCCCTTTGGAACTGAGGGTGACCCCTTTCCAGAGAAAGCTAGACATGATGCTCTCTATTTTCTTGATCACCGAGCAAGGAAGCATTTGGGAGTAATCAGATTGAACTGGCTTTTTCGGTAAGATTGTAGATGAAGACATAAAACACTATGGATTGAAATATTGTAGTTATATTTTTACCATTTTAAACAAAAAAATCAATAAAATTGACTTTGGGGATAATATAGATTGTAAATAAAATTGCTTCATTGCTTTTTTAGGATTGCTTTTTATGAAATTAATATGAGGCTTATAACTAGGGTTATGAGTTTTGAAAATTAGTTTTGGTTGACTTTGGTTATTTTTTAGGTCTTTTTTTCATAATTAATTCTTATTATTTTATCATTTAATATTTGATTTATTGAGACTTGATCTTCATGCTTCTCTTTTGCATTTTTCTTTTTATAAGGTCATCTGAATCATATGTTCACAATTGCAGCGTTAACAAGTTAACTTGGATATGACCTTTATGACCTTTTTTATTGCTTATTTTACAAGGAAAAATAATTTCTTTCTAGGTTTCCCTTCAACATTGGATTATATATATATAAAAATTAAGCTTTAAAGTTTTATTCAGATTATTTTCAATTGGTAACCCCAATATTATGACCATATCATTGATTTGCATGTTGACCTGGGTGGGCTCTAGTTAGGTCTTTTTGACCTTTTTTGAACTATATTTGTTTTTAATATTTTATTTACTACAAATTAAGCTTCAATTTTTTTTATGTTTGGCTCTCTTAGGGGTTATAAAGTTCTCATTTAATTTTTGTTTTGTTATCAAATAAGATCTTTCAACATTTGGTTTTATTTAAAAACAAAATTCTATTCATACTTTAGTATTTGATTGATTGAGAATCAGTCTACTTGTCTTTCTTTTCTTTTCTTTCTTTGAAGTTATCCCAATTTTACTTTCATGGTCATGATGTTAGTAGGTTATTTTTTATTATTATTTTTTAGTTTTACTCTTGAATATTAAATTATTTGATAGTTAAGTTTTATAGTTTTATTAAGTTTGCTTTTAATAGATTTACCTAGGTTTCACGACCAGGTTAAACAACTGACATACTAACCCACATAGAATAAATTGAGTTTTTTTTATTGTCTATTTCTTATTAGTTTATCATTATATTTATTTATTATTCATATTATTAGATTAACTCAATTGATTGTAAGTTTTTTTTCCCTTTTTTAGAGAGACTCGTGTTACCTTAACATGTTTTTTTTTTAAGTTCAAAGAAAAACTGAGTAATTAAACAATGGTACATAAGTCAATTATTTAGTCTCAGCATGCCCCCTAATCTAATCTAACTATACAACAATTACATTTCCAAAGTATATAAAGACTTGGTACTATACAATAAAATAAAATCTCAACTTCACATAACAATTCATTATTGCTTTAAAGCAATAGTAATGGTTGTATATGATTGTATAAATGATATTCTTCTATATTCAAATACTTGAAATTTGCTCTGTTTTAAGAGATAGGAAAAAGATAACTTTAAATTGCATAGAAATTATATAATCATCACATTAAATAACTTTAATTAAAAAGTATTGTTTATTATAATAGTATTTTAAAAAAAAATTAATCAATGCTTTTTTATTTTTTTTAAATCATACTTTAATATTGTATGTAATTTTTTATTAGATTATCTCATTCTCATAACAAAGATAGCACGTTCGAAAGGATTAACTTTGTTACTTGAGATTTTCTTTTTTCTTTTTTTTTATTAACTTTTTTTTAATTTCATTCTTTAATATTATATTGATTGATAATTAAATTTTATGATTTATTTTGTTTGCTTTTTATTAGGTCATTTTGGCCTCATAACCAAGAAATAGTACTAAACCAGTTAATTCAAGTTGTTTTTTGTGTTATATTTTTAATTGTGCTTTTTTATATATATATATATTTCAATATTGGGTTGGTTAAAAATTTAACTTCATAATCTATTTTGATTTGTTTCTAAAAGTACATATTGGTCTTAAGGTTAGGTTCATAGTTTGACATTTTAACCCCGGTTAAATGAGGTTTTTTCAAAAACTTTTTGTAAAGATTATCTAGGTCTCATGACTATGATTATGGGTCCTTAAACATTAAACTTGATTTTTACTGGGTTGTCCTCGTATCATGACCAGGGTTGTAAGTTTAGCGAGTTAAGCCAATTGAGTAAGTTTTTTTTTTTTTTTCAATTGACTTTTTCCCAATTTCATCAATTAATGTTGTGTTTGATTGACAATTACATTTCAGTATTTGTTTTTTTTATTTATTAATTATCTTGGCTTTATGACCCAGGAATAATGCTTAACAAGTTAATCCGATTTAACCCTGTTATATTTTTTTGTATTATTTATTTATATATTTTTTTTATAAATTTTATCGTTCAATATTAAGTTTGGAAAATTGAGATTTAGAATTTTTATCTTAATCCCATGACTAGAGTAATGGTTCTAACATGTTAACACAAGTCAAAACAATTTTCTCATAACCCAAGTCATGTGTTTGACAAATTAACTCAAATTATTTTCTATGTTATTTTAATCTCAATCTTTAAATTAAAAAGAATGTGATATACATTTTATATTTTTTTGTTATAGATTAATGAGATATAGAACGTTTAATAAATATTACTACATCACTAACATGATGACATCCTTGCATTATTTTGGAGGTTTCAAAATTACAGTTTCTTTGTCAAACATATAAATTTGTTATTTTTTTTTAATAATTTTAGATGCTATAATTATTTGGCATTTTTTGTTTTTACATGTAAGAATGAACAAAAACAACACGAGAATAAGAAACAACTAAAGAAATTTAGCTATGGTGGCATCATTTTCTTAGAATTATGAAATACTTCAAACAATAGAATATCGAAATAAAACAATATTAAACCTAGATATGTTAAAGATATAGAGTTTTGTTAATAGTCTGCTTGTTTTATTTTAACACTAAACCTAGGGTGGCATATTTTTTTTTTTAACACAACATATCAAAACAATATAAAAATATAATTTAAAAAAAAATAATGTTTTTTAAAACCACTTTTTAAATAAATAAAAAAAATAAAATTCAGCCGCATAAATGGTATAAATTAAACTTATTATATGGTACTTCACATGCAAAATTCCATTTTTTTTTCATTTCAAAGCTTCACCGACCCTTCGATTACACAGCAAGGCTCGGCCTATTTTCCCCTATTTAATTTTATTAGGTTAACTAGTAAGCTAAGACACCTTGAGATTCAAGAAAGGAGCCCACAAAATATAATTCATATATAAAACATAACAATTTATAGAAAATTAAAATAAAATATGCCATCTTAACAGAACATAACAAAATTCTCCCTCCTTAGAATCTAAAATACGCATTGAGGATATCACAGACACCTGACCACATGCCTCACTTCTTCTTCTCAGCACCTCCAGCAGCCCTGTCGGAAAAATACACCAAAAGAAAATAAGAAACTTTCCGGCCAGCATCAAAGCTTGGATTTCAAGTGAATTTACCAATAAATCAAAAACAAGTAACGATCCTTGATCCTAAAATTTACCTCATCTTGCGGAGAACATTAGACATCTCCTCACGCTTCTTCTTAGCCCTCTTGTGTGTGCCCAGCTTTCTTTTAGCTACCTTCAAAGCACGCTTGTCCTTGCCAACCTTAAGAAGCTCAGTGATCCTCTTCTCATACGGTGCAAAACCAGCGACTTCCCTGATCAAACTCCTAACAAATTGCACTCTTTTGCTGTTTTTCTACACTCCAGACATGCATGAGAAGTTAGAGTATCATAACCAGCTACTTAATGCAAAAGCAATATGTAAAACAACTCTGACTTATTAGGCACATAGTAATTAATATAATGAACAAATGTACATCTATATTCCAAAGACAAATCCAAGGATAGACAGAAACATAATTATAAGCAAAAAAAGTTACAAAACTACTAGTGTATTCAAACAGTATCACACAAAAACTCAGTAATACATTCAATAAAAGAAATAAAATATAACACACCTCAAAAATTAGATAAAAAAAACACTGGAGTTAATAGGAAATAGCAGGACCAGAACATAAATATGAAAAAGCAGTCTCGGTTGGTGAAATAACTTACTCCTTTGCGATCAGAGGGTCTTGGTGCTAGCTCCTTCTTGGTCACAATGTGTCCCTTGTTCAATCCCACAAAGAGGCCAGTATTTGGCTGTTTGGGAGCCATTGCCTAAATAAAATATATGCACTTAATATCAAACACCTAAATATAAACAATCAAACCAACATGACAATAACAAAATCCCTGAAATATTTCTAATCAGAATCTGAAACAGCTATGAACCAAAAACCTTCCCAATAACAATTTATACTACAGACAGCAGCAGAACACAAAGCATTTTCAAAACTAGAAAACAAGGAGAACATAGACAAACAGTTCAAAAATATTTGGTTTTTATATACGAAATAGCAAGCCAAATATTAGCATAAATTGTTAATACTGAGTCCTGCCATGTCCCAAATACGCAAAATTTAACTTATAAGCAGTCAATACAGAAAACCTAAATGGGTTTCAAAACTAAACCCAAAAGGCTCCGATTCAACAAATAACAGGCTTATCAAGCAATAAACAGAACGAAGTTTCGTTTCCATTATATATCTATATAAAAGTTGCTTGGAAAATACACACATTTACGTCTTTAAGTAAATCAAACATAGAAACATGACAAAGAGATCAGAAGGGAGAGAGAGTTGAAGCACCTCAAGCTCAGAGCGAATGTTGCTACCGCGGCAGATGTGAGGCGGAACGGATGTTTGAATTAGGGTTTTAGGGTTGACGTTGTTTTTATACAGGGCTGGCCCATTTTTGTGTGTTTCTTTATTCAATAATGGCCCAACCCACTTACATAATTCTTCTCTTACATGTGGACTTAAAGATAGGTGCCCGTTCAACAAACAACAAGCCTTTGGCTCGGTTCAAATTATATATAATTTTTAAGCAATAGAAGTAAAAATGGATTAGTAAGGTAATGAATTAATATACTCTATATTTATCATATAATAACCAAAAGAGTTATAGAATGTGTTGGATTGAATGGTTTAAATGGAAAACATGAATAGTTTAAAAACTTATCTAAAATAAGTATCTTCATGATGGTATTTTTGATGATCCTATTGAGTGTTTATAAGATATACCTTAAGAGAGAAAGTTTAGAGGCTCGGCCATGGGTCATGGTTAGAATTACAATATAGACTAATAACGAGCTGATTGGCCCGCTTCGCTGGGTATTTTTATCTATGTAAAAAATTAATTGATTTTATAAATGTTGTATTCTGTTATTTTAATATTTAATTAGTATAATTGTAATTGATAAAATATGCAAAAAATGGTTTTTTTCAACAAAAATGTGATTAAATATTGTTATTGCTAAAAAACTTTTGATAAAATTTGTTAGAAAATTTGCTAAGAAGGTGAAATGATTTATAAGAAATTTGTTGTCACGGATACTCTGGTTAAAAAACAAAATAACAAAAGAAACCCGGTTAAAAAAGAAGAATTGAGTTGGACAGTAAAAAATCAAAAATACATGTGAAAAAAGGTCACCGTTTTTTAAAAGAAACAAACAAAGGGTCTAAAATATAAATTTAAATTCAAAGCCAAAGTTTTTTTTTATAAGATTTATTCATCATATTATTATATTCAATATCTTTAAGAATGCCGATATTAATTGTTTTTTTTCAAGAAATCGTAGGTAATTTTTTTTCTCTCTTTATATATTTTTAGGCGATAATATTAAATAAATATTAAACATATATACTTAGTCTCACATATTATATAGTGTGATCGAAATGGGAAGTAATTTTTATATTTTTTAATTGTAGATAACCTAGGTAAATTTGTTAAAAAAAAAACAATATGAGTTGCCTTTTCTCCCCAGTAATATTAAATCTGACACATTATAAATAAAAACATTGCAATATTTTTCAAAAAAGGAATATATATTTTTTGCGTGCTATAATTACTTATTTGCTGTCTAAAAAGAACAGTGTAGTCGAAAACAGAAAGTGCCTCATATAGTTTTTTAATTGTATATAATGTAGGCAAATTTGTTTACCTTTTTGTTTTTTTGAGTTGTATTTTTTTCCCGGGTAATATTAGATCTTAAATATTAAAAATCCATATTTTTTTTTCAGAAATACACTTGAACAAAAGAGCACAAAAAATAAAATATGTTTCATTTTAATGTGTTTTTTTGAAAAAAATATTATTAGATGTTGAAATTTCTAATTATTGTAGATAAGACATTGAAAATAATGACAATAATTATTCGTAAGTTTTTTTTCTTTATAAATATGTTACACTAATTATAGATTTTGCTATTTATTTCATATTAGTGCATTTAAAATAATGATAATAACTATTTGTGATTTTTTTCTCTGATAAATATTTTAGACTAATTATATATTTTGCTATTTATTTCATATGAACACCTTAAAATATATATATTCATAACTTTTTGCAATTACGATCTCTTTTAGGTATTCTAGAAAATAACAATAATTGTCGTGGTGCGCATAAGTCGACCCGGACACCTCGGTTAAGGAAAAAAAATGTATAAGTGGCAAATCAAAATAGGAATAAATTTTAAAAAAAAAGTGAATCCGAGATCAGTCGTGGTGCACGTAAGTTGGCCCTGGACACCTCGGTTATAAAAAAAAATTCTTGTTTTTTGTAAAACCAAAAAACAACAACCAGCTAGTAAAAAAAAATCATTTTTTTAACATAAAAAACCTTTTTTTTAAAAAAAAAGTTCTTAAAAAAAAATCAGATTTGAAAAAAAAACAACAATCAGTTATTAAAAAAAAAATTAAACAAAAAAACCCTTTTTTTTTAAAAAAAATTAGTTATTAAAAACAGAAAATATTATTTTTTGGAAAAAAATAAAAAAACAACCCATTAATTAAAAAAATATTTGTTTTTAACAAAAAAACATTTTTTTTTAAAAACAAACAGTCCTTTAAAAAAAACATCAAATTTGTAAAAAGAAAAAACAATAACCAGTTATAAAAAAAACCTTTTTTTTTATTTAACAAAAAAATCAGTTATTTTTTTTAACAAAAAAAATCAGTTATTTTTTTTTAAAAAAAAGAAAAGAAAGAAAAACGAAATGAGATTGGTAAAAAACAAAAACAGTTCTTAAAAAAAACAAAAGAAAACAGATTTTTTTTTTTAAAAAAAAGAAAAACGAAATCAGATTGGTAAAAAAAACAGTTTTTTTTTTTAAAAAAAAGAAAAACGAAAAACGAAATCAGATTGGTATAAAAAAAAAAAAAAAAAAAAACCAAATTCAGTTTTGATGGCTGGAGGTTCGAACCCCTGCGCGCTGGATTCCAGCGCGCAGGGCGAACCGCTCAGCCACATCTATTCTTCAGTCATCTCCACCATAAAATATATAAAAATCATTCCTGTGAAAAAAAAAAACAGGTGTACCTACACTCGCGAAGCAAAAGTGAAAAACGACCAGTCCACAGTGCACATGAGTGTGCGTGCACAGTGGACTGGTGGCCGACCTGTTTTAGCTTACTTGTTAATGTCTCTTTATGGTGATTTAATTTGCTCATTATGCCAATAGCCGAGGAAATAGGTAACTGTGCTAAGTGTATAAAATAAATATTATAGAATTTAAGGATGACCCCTCCCCTTATTTTTTATGTTAAAAAAAAGCTTGTAATAAAAAATAATTAGTGAAGTTTTTTATCATGTCTTTATAAAGAAAGAAGAACACAACTTTAAACGTATCTCTGTAATACTCTTTATATTGTTTAACTTTATAAAGTGATAATCCTCAGGCTTGCACTTTTAATAATAGCTGAAATTTCATTAAATGATTTATAGAAAAAGATGGCCTTTCTTTTTGGTTTTAGATTATTCCTCTAGTGAGATGTAATAGATAACCCTAATTGATTCCAATCTACCTAGTTGCATGATATGGATTGTGAATTCAAGCAAAACAACACTAGTTGTTCGTGTTAAGAAACCAACTCACCTAAAAGTTTAAGCTTATAAGTGAGGTTTTCGAATATGATTTATATTATTCTCTAACACACCCTCTTGTGTGAAAGCCATTTAGGCTTGAAACTTGCACAAACTCATATCATCTTATGCTTGGTTTTTATCAAATAGAATAGGGGTGGTGAGATTTAAACTCGTGACCACTGGGTCAACAAGGCTTTGATACCATGTTAAGGAATCAACTCACAAAAAAGATTAAACTTATAGATGAGGCCCCAAAATATAATTTATATTATTCTCGAACAATTCATCCTCGTAATATCAGTAGTATAAGAGAAGTTCAAAATAAATTTCAAAGGCTTTGATACTTTGCCAAATTGATCACTAAATTTCAAATCTTTCTTTTGTATAATATTCCTCAATAAAATCCCGCATAACCCTAAAAGAATCATATCTTGCTGCTCTAAATGGATAGTTGGCGATGGTTTCTAGTCGAGCAACCAAGGAAGAAGTTCAAAGATTGCTTAAGTGATAGCTCATGGAAGTTTTCCTAAAAAAGAAAAAGAATCAAATGAGAATCCCAGCTGTGTAAATCATTTCATTTTACATTGCTTATTTCAAGCCGCTCAACTTTGTAAATTAAGCAATCAACCCTAGCTGTACAGCCCATAATAGCCCTACGATGCATGGTTCCTTTGATCTTTGAGTTATTCTTGGAATCTTTTGATTTAGACCTCGTAGAGGTTTCTAAAGCAAAAGGAGAAAGAAATGACCTCTTGCCAATAGCTTGGGAATGGAATTGAAGGCTTGTAGGAGTCTAGAACCTTGCATTGGTAAGGACCCAAAACAAATTTCCCATTAATTTCAGATAAAATTGCGAAGTTGGGTAGAAGGTTAATCATTCTCTAAACGTTGTTTCTAAGCTACTTTGGTAGAAAATCATTACCCCTTCATTTTTGGATTAAGGCAGATCAAATTCATGGGTAAATTAGTTAAATTTTGATGAAAAAGGAGATAGTGAGACTGCTTACATGGGTGAATATAAATAATTGATAAGTGAAAGTATCGGTTCATGTTCTTTCAAAAGTCAAATAAGTGACAAAGTGCAGACAATTAGGCAAAAATAATGACTTTTGCAGCGATTGGTTTATAATTTTTGGGTATATTACTATTTTTCTTTTAATTTTCTCCAAGCATTAAAGTAAAAGTAATATGGGAGACATTGTTGACGTTCAAAATAAAAAATAGGATAAGTGTATGCTATTTTTATTTTAAAAGTTGGCAATTGGCTTGTTCACATGTGGACGTGTGGTGTGCTTGAACATATTCAAGGCTAATGTTTGGGATAACGAAGCAACTAGCAACAATTGGCTAATGTAATCCAGAGAAATACTAAGTGGACTTAGAAAACTTTATATTTAAATGGGCTAGTTTTTCCTGTTTAGTCTAATGTTTTAAAAATCTTTCCAGTACTAAAAAATATTATTTTTTATTAACATGAGTGTTTGGGTTAGTTTATTTATATCTTAACAAATCTCATGAGCCCTGAAGTTAACGACCATATAAGCTTTTAGTGATCGTTATATTAACAGCTACATGGTTCAAACCTAAAACAACAGAGAGAATAAATTTCTTTGTCTCGAACTCTTACCACTAGAATAGCTACTAGATGATTTAAGATATTTGTTTTCTTGTATGGGATGAGTGAGGATGTATTTTTTTTTATTTTCTTATAATAAATCTTCATGATCTATTAGTGTAGTAAACTTATACATAATTTCTGTCAAGAAGACTTATGGATGATGTGATTTGTTATAGTTTTATCATGATCATTTTTCATGATATTTAGTATTTTTTATGGTTGATTATTTGATTAAACTATATTGTTTATTATTTGAAATAGGTTTACAATTTAATTCCATGTTATTATAGATACAAATCCAAAACACCAAGTATATGAATTTCATTATAATTAATAATATGTTCCCTGTCTCTCTCTCTCTCTCTCTCTTCTTATTGCTTCACATATCTTACGCGAAAACTTTCGAAGTATTTAATAAATGAGGATACCATCAATGTATGGGAAGTCTTATATATATATATATATATATATATATATATATATATATATATATATATATATATATATATATATAAGTACTCGTAATTTTCCATCGTTGCAACTTCTTGTGTATGTTGTATTTTAACTTAATCTCTAATCTACAATAAGATTAAAAAAAATTACACTTTGCATGTGAAATTGATAAATACAAAAGAAAAGTTCATAAAAGAGAGAGAGAGAGAGAGAGAGAGAGAGAGAAGTGGTCACTAGTACTGTGGTAGGGTGAGGAGGGGGGATTATTAATATAAAAATAAATAAATACATAAAACTTAAATTATTCAAATCAATCCTGATAATTAATATTTAAAATTAAAAGAAATAGGTAATTCGGATAGTAATCTAACTAGGTTTTTTTCAAGTCGTGTAGGTAATTAAAAAAACTACCCGAACTACTCAAATTATATATTTTTTGTATAGATTTTTAAGACTAATAACTCAAAGTTTATTGAACCTAATTTGCAGTATTTTAGGTTAAGGGACATAAAATTTCTTCATAGATTGCATGCCATTCTCCTTTTCCTTTTTTGATCTTGATACAAGCTTCCATCCTAAATCATCTCTTGACGAAAAGCTTCCCTGACGTTCAATTGGAGCAAATGATTCGGATGGTAGTAAATTTTAATCCTTTTTTCTTTTCTCATCTTTATTATTTCCAGCTGCCGTCCTAGCAAAGAATAATAGAAACACTTAAGAAAACCAGTGAGCTGGTTCTTCAGAGTCTTTCAAGATAAATGTGGCTTAATTATTATTTATAGCAATTTAATTTATAATTTGGAGTATGTTTTGGATAATGCCACTGTCCTTTATCCAAGAATCCCGGCAGGAAATGTGTTCTCGAGAGTAAAGAAACTCAGGAAGTTATTATTAATTGTAAGAGATACTCATGCTGAATTATATAGGATACTTAGCTTTGATAGAAGATAAACCTAAAACATGAGTTGTTGGGCGAATAAATTATGTATACGATTTAATAGTCGCAAATTGCCAGCAGGTGTTCAATCTATTAAAAAAAAATAACATAAAATCATTTTTTAAATTTTATTTAATAATTTAAGTTTTTGAATTTAAATATTCTTTGAAACAATCATGTTTATAAGTATTCTAACCATATTTAGAATGAATACAAAAAATTTCACTAGTGGTTCATGTTGATTATTATTAGGAGTGTAATTGAAGTTATTTTTTAAAGTATTTTTTGTTATCATAATGATTTTTTGATACCAGTATATAAAATTGATCTAAAAATATCCAAAATATTTAATTTAAATAAAAAAAAATATTTTTTTTAAAATATTTTTGAAATGAAATTACAGGTAGGAAAGGATAGCAGTGGGGTTGCTGATTTGTAATTAGTTTTTGCTGCGAAGCCTTTTGAAAAGAGCAGGTATTAATGATGGTTGAGCTGTAATTTAATGGAAAATTAACCAGAGATCGACTACTTTATTCTTATTTAATTTAGGGTTTTATTTTCTTCCTCTTAAAGCAGAGATCGACACTTCTTCCATGGCATGTGGAGAACCTTTTAGCTTCACTAGGTAGAAACATTTCATATGGAGAAGCCAAGCATTACACTCGTAAAGGTATGTATTGTCGTGCAAAAGGCATGCATCCACGACAGCTGAAGAGGCGGCTGAGCCTCCCCTCCAAAATAATCTCTTTTTTTATTCATCTCCTTTTACGCTGCTTCTCTCAAAGTTTCCACTTCACTATTATTACAATATAAAATTGATTGTTTTTTAAATCATTTTTAATTCAGAAATATATTAAAATTATATTTTATAAATTTTATTTTTCACATTAGTATATTAAAAACGATTCAAAAAAATAATTAAAAAATATATTTTTTAACAAAAAAAAACAAGTTGAATATCACTCTCAAACACCCACCGAGTATAAAGTATCTTCCTGCTTTTGTTTTTTTCTTTTTTAGTTATTGATTTGTTTTTTAATTTAGTCTTTATATATTATATAGTTTGTTCATGAAAATGTACAGTTGATAACAAAGAATAAAGTTTAAAGGTATGGTAAACACCGGGCGATTGCTATAGTTATCCTTTTTTTTTCTTTTTTATTGCATTTTGACCTTTTTTTTGTTGATGGATTATTTTTTTTAAGAAAAATAGTCTTATATATAATGTGTTTATGGGAATCTAGAGTTAGAAATTTATTTTAACTTGTCTTTTATATGATCATTAAGATATAAAATAAAAATATTCCAGCATACAAGGATATTAAGAGTGAGGAAACTATTGTTCACCCAATTGTATTATACATTACAATAGTTGTCCACGGTGTGGATATAATTTATTTTTTATTATATTAGTAAATAAAATATATTTTTAAAACAACAAATTGCAATTCTAGTGGAGTCCAAGCGTGCTAGGCTGCTAGCCTAAGTTGCCTAATTTATAGGTTTTGCAGGTTAATCAACGAACCGAATATGCTTTTTTTCCTAATTATTTTTTTATTTTATTTTCAATATTAAATTAGTTAGGAAATACACCATATAATTTTATTTTATTTATTTTCTATAGAATTATCACAATCTCAAATAAATACTTGTTTTATAATTGGTGTTCACTTTTATAAAACACGCATATAAAAAATATTATTAAACTCAATAGAGTTCATGACCCGAATCGTGAGAGTGATCGAATTTATTATTGTCTCAATATTATTTTAAAAAAAATTGTCATCTTAAAGTTTTCATTCAATTTATTCTCGTTAACAACTTGCTTTTACTTTTATTGCCATGGATAATCATTTGATTTAACAAAATATGTATCCTAAAAAACAAAGTTTAGACACAACTAAGTACATAACCCATCTTATAGGATTAAATATATTAATCTTAATTATTTCATTCTAATTTTGTTTCTTGATATTAACTACATTAAATTTCAATCGAGTTTAAATAAATTAGTTGAATTATTAGAAAATTTAGTTAGCTCAATTAAATCAACATATTATCTAATCCAATTAAAAATCTAAATAGAATTGGTTTCCGGGTCTTAGATTTCATGAATCATGTCACCAAATTCAACCAATCGAGTTTACCAGCGATGTTTTCCTTGTCTCCATTATATTAACACAACTTGATGCTGAAGAGTCATCCACGGCAGCAAGCAACATCCATAGTTATCTTATTATTCTATGGCGTGGGGCATCGATTCTCATCCTTGCTTAAAACCTATTATCAATCCGTTCAAGAAATTTAAATTATTAAATGAAATTCAAAAACTGATATGATTTTAGATGAGGGAATCTCATCACTGGTTTTAGCATGGATATAGGTTTGATAGGATCCTTCTGAATCGAGTGTGGTTACATATTTACACACCCATTATAAAAAAAATAAAATATCAATTAATACAACAGAATTCATATTTATAATATCTACATATTGTAACCCCTTTATTATGTGCGCGTATGCACATATTTTTTGGCTAATACTTTTTCTTATTTGATTAATATGGATGTTCGGGCTATTAGAGTATAATATAATCATATTATGAGACCTCACCTATTAGCTTAAACTTTTAGGTGAGATAGTTCCTTAACATGTCATTATAGCCTTGTTGACCCAGCAGTCACGAGTTCGAAACTCACCACCCCATTCTATTTGATAAAAAAATCAAGCACAAAGCAATGTGGGTCTGTGCAAGTTTCAAGCCCAAAGGGCTTTCACTTTAGGGGATGTGTTAGAGTATAATATAATCATATTATAGGGTCTCACCTATTAACTTAAGTTTTTAGGTAAGATGGTTTCTTAACAAAGGTTACCTTGAGCGTACCTCGACTAATTTTATAGATCTTAAAGTTAATAATTATGTAAGTCTCTAGTGGTAATCATATTAGTAGCCACAAGACTCGAATTTGAAATCACAGGGGAAGTAAACCTTTTCATGCCACTTTTTGATTTAATTGTTTTATGAACTAATTTTATAAGATAGTCTTAAATTTTAGTAGAAAGATGAAATTTTGTTATCCGTCCATAGTGAAGCACATACTAATTAACTAGTTATTATGACTACATCATTTTGGTTTAATTGAGAGCTAGTGTATCGAAGATTTATTTTTTTTTAAAATAATTCCTATGACCTGCAAAAGGTTTTTGAATGGTTAGTGATAAAAGAGAAAATATAAGCTTTTTACCGAAAAGTAAGTTTGGAACACCTGTACAAATAGGTCTCTTGATTGCTTAATTTACTTTTATTTTTATGAAAAAAATCATAATAATAAGATATGATTTTCTATGACTTCTTTAATAAAGTCTAATATAATTATACAGAATAATGTCATTCTAAAAAACTGATTTTTCAAATAAAACTGTAAAAATAATTCCATACGACTTGGTAAGATGAATCAAATGAACAGAAACACAACAAATCTACGTATATAAAGCAGATCCAGATTATATTCCGCACCTTTCAATTTTCAAGCACTGCAAGGCACTTAACCTGGCAATAAGAGTATGATATGATGATATAGAGCTTACGATTTATATAATAGATCTCGAGTTTAAGTCAGGACCTGTATTTTTTATAAAAATCTAAAATAATCAGGATTTTACTTATTTATCTATACTTATAAAATACATTTTACGAGAATAGGATTTCGCATCCAAAAAAGCAGTTAACCTGTCAAAATAAATGGAAAGACGAGGTGCTCTCCACATCAAAAAGGTGCACTCATGCAAAATCACTTTATCCTTTTTAAAAAATTATGCTTTAATTTGTTATTAAATCAAAAGGAGGCTTGTAAAGAAAAAGTGCATCTCTTTTTCCAAGTAAAAGAAAACGAAAATGCTTCCTTGTCCACATTATGTATCTGGAAAAGTTGCTGGTGGGAATGACTCTACTAATCGAGATCAGATTCCTCTAATAAAGAACGAATCAAGAGAGGAAAAACAAAACCCATCTCAAACTAGCTACTCCCCTTCATAATTTCAACTGAAAGCTACCCTTAAACACAAAACCAACATTTTCAAACGATGAAAAGTGAGCAACAAGGTCATCATCAAAGCCACAGAAAAACAGGTGAAAAGAACGGTTTTGAAGCAAAAAGCAGCTTCCAACTTTAAAAAATATGATCATCTATGATCGGCCCACATAGTTCTTTATCTTTCACTTGTTATTACAAGTAGGAAGCAAGTTGCTAGGGCACAAGTGGAATCTTAAATCAAGGCATCTGGAAAGTGTGGTTTTCATATTCCTTCTCACGATCCAGCTCATGCAATGCTGCGTGCGAAGGTTGAAAATCTGAAATGACCATAAGATGCATACACTTACAGATACCCCATGTTCATGCAAATTATGGGTACCGGATCAAAATTTTGTGAACATAAAAGATATTCGGGTCACCAAAAATTTTTGAAAAATTGTTTGTTAGGTTAACCTTGAAATCTCTTGATTGTTTTATTAACTCGAGTTAAAAATTAACCCGCAAGAGAGTTACTTTAATATAATTTGGTCAAAATGATAGGTCTAAAGGAAATCAATGTGATATGTATTTATTATTTATTATTGTTAAGACGATGATATATTGAATTGATCATGGTTTCATGTTTTAACTTAGCAACCCATAACCCAAATCACAAATTTTATTGGTTAAATAACTTTGTTTTTTTTTTTAAAAAAAATATTTTTAATTAATGATATGATATTAAAATAGAAGCTCATAGAATTGAGTATAAAGAAAATATTATAATTTTTTTTTGAGATTCTAGTAACTTCACATAAAGCGAACCAAAAAAAATATAAAGACCAATTCAAAAATCAATCAAATATTAAAGGGAAAATACAACTAAAAAGGATTAAATTGAAAGGAAAAATAAAAGAACAAATTTTCTAAAATTATAATGTTAGAAATAGTTTTAAGATGATCTTTGTAAATGATAAATTTATACTCTCTAAAATTATAATGTTTTCATGAAAGAGATATCTTTGTGATAGTCTTTTTAAAATTAAATAATGATTATTGTAACCAAGATTGAGATGATAATAATATTGTATCTTCTTCATACTTGCTTGAGTCATGTGGAATGGAAGGTTAGAGCATGTGAATTAATATTGAGTTAATACAATATGGTTTTTAAGAAAAATTATAAGTGTAAAATTTGTGTAGAATTTTTTTTTACAAAATCTTCGTTTCAAACAATTAAAAGAAGTAGTGAATGTCTAGATCTAATTCACTCAAACATTGGTGACTTAAAATTTATGCAAACAAGAGGTGAGAAAAAATATTATATTACTTTTATAGATGATTACACATTATATTATTATATTTATTTGATTTGAAACATAGATAATACTTTTGAAATGTTTAAACATTAGAAGAATAAAGTTGAAAATCAAATTGGTAAGAAAATAAAGGTAACAAAAATTGTGGTTTTTAAGGCTAAAAACTATTAGGTTTGTATTCTTTTTTATGACGAGTAATTTCTTATTAGTTTTTGTTCTAAAAATTAGAATAAATAGGATCAAAAAAAGAGATATGCAATACATTTTTGTAGCACATCTCTAGCTTAACATT
Organism: Salix udensis; assembly: GCA_029204005.1. Lineage (NCBI taxonomy): Eukaryota > Viridiplantae > Streptophyta > Magnoliopsida > Malpighiales > Salicaceae > Salix > Salix udensis. The sequence goes on along the minus strand of CM055029.1, from coordinate 3,465,354 downwards.
TTTAGCTTTTTATCCTTCATTTTCTCTATATTATAAAGCTTAAGATCCTATCCATATAGAGAGATTTTGAGTTCTAGATTTTTTTGTTTCATAACCTTAAAAGGAAGTGCGTCCTTTTAAGTGATGTTGTAGGAATCTTGAGGGGTTGATTGCATACATTTATTTGTATTAAGTGAATAACAATAAAATTCTAAGGATATATAATTGATCTTTAACAACATATTACTTTTTGTTTATTCAAGAAGCAAATACCTTACATCTAAACCTAATTTAGATTGATCTAAAATTGATTTTATATGTGATTGTATGTATGCTAGGATATATAGTTAAATTCAATGTAGTTTTTTATGTGAAGGAATGCATATTAGGTTTCTGGTTTGATTATATATATATATATATATATATATAATACTAGTTAAATTTATGTGGTTTTTGATGTGCAAGAATGCATATTAGGTTTTTGGTTTGATTCTTATTGCAATTTCTTTTTATTATATTTTATTATATAAATTACAGTATATATAAAGTTAACAATTATTATCTATAAATTTAATTTATAACTCCCTTTGTTATTTAGAGATTTCCTTTTGATCTCCAAGTAATTTTACTTGGTATGGAATTGTAATTGTGAACTCTTCCCATCATTTTAAACTTGTTTTTCTGTTACTATTATTTTGTACAATTGAATTTGAATTATGTCATTGATATTGGATAGCTTTTCTATCACTTCCTTGAATGCAATTGTTTGTTAGAATTACTTAATGGTTTACCCTTTCTCTATACCCTTTTATTCTTCTAGTTGCCACGTGTTAGTCAACGTAAATAACTTGTAGAAATATTCACAAATACAAACTAAAATCACCACTACCATGATGTGGAAACATAATCCATTAAAAGTAAATGAGCAAATCCACGAGCAAAAGCAACTTTTCAAAGGCAAATGCCAAAGCGCACTTCAGTCCTTATTTACGAGCTCTGCCCCTTCCGTTTTCTTGATGCTTAGAACTTCCGTTCCGGACAAAAGTTTATCTCTTTAATTTATTCCTATCCTTGACGCTTTGTACGCAACCTACCTGTTCCGGGACCCACAATTGGACTTTCTTTAACCCCACTGTTGATGACGTGGAGTACTGATGTGGACAAAAAAGCTCATCATCAGCTTTCCCACGCCATCCACCTCGTTCCCTGGCGGCTATGTCACATGGCATTTTATTTTATTTTACGCCTTTTCTTTCCAACAATTCTCTGATCACTTTCTATATTGCATATATAAACTCCTCCCCCTCCCACCTCTCCACGCATAAATCTTCTCTCTCATCCTTCTCCTTCATCTAGGGTTCAGCTTTTGACCCACAAAAGCTCTAATATTTCTCTCTGTATCGTCCAATCTCTGCCATGGCTGGTCAAGAAGAGGGCATCAAACTCTTCGGAGCAACGATTACGATGCATGGAAGGGGAGTGGTTAGTGAAGAAGAACAGACCAAAGAAAATCCAACCACTGACAAGAGGCCGGAGAAGATCATACAATGCCCTAGATGCAAGAGCATGGAGACCAAGTTTTGTTACTTCAACAACTACAATGTTAACCAGCCAAGACATTTCTGTAAGGGCTGCCAGAGGTACTGGACGGCAGGTGGGGCCCTACGAAATGTTCCTGTTGGAGCCGGCCGCCGGAAAACTAAGCCTCCTAGCCGGGGTGCTCTTGGTGGGTATCCAGAGGAGTGCTTGTTTGATTGCTCCGGTGGGATACACCAATTGGAGCTAGATGGAGTTCTTTTGGAGGAGTGGCACTTGGCAACAACCCATGGCAGTTTCCGTCAAGTTTTCCCCTTGAAGCGGCGGAGGAGCGGTGGCTCAGGTGGTCGAAATTGTTGACGATCTTGAATTTTTGTCTTACAATGATTATCATGCTTGTATTATATATACAAAACCGGTTTTGATTAAAAACCTAACTTTCTAATGGTAGTTCTATGTTTGTATGTACATATCAACATCAAAACTTAACATTTTGTCTTTGATTTCTTGTGTTTACATCTACAATTTCAATAAATAAGACAAAGTCTGCAGAGAACATTAACTAATAAACTAATCGTTTACGTTTTTCAATTTGTTTTATTAATAAAAAATATTATTCCATTTTCTTGTAACATAACCAAATCAATCATGTAGCTGACTTTAATACCCATCAGGGATGTTTTCTCCATGTTGCAGCTCAACACGAAGATCAATATTGATTGCTTATATTTGGCTACTGGGAGATGCATATAGATAGATTAAATAGATAGATCGATAGATAGATAATAATGGATTATATATTAAAAACAATCATTTAATAGATAGAAGCTAAAGAAAACAGAACTTGAGTTATAACCTATATTTTCTTGCTGACCTTGGGCATTCATGTGAAATATGAGTAGGTGATCAGGATCCATTTCACCAGAGGGCTATGATTCAGTTTTAATCAAATTTATTTTCACGATCGAGGAATCAAAAAGATGTGAGGCCAGCTAATCACTACGCGATAATGGAAGCAAGAAGGATGAACATATATAAAAATTCATGGAAAAGGATGAAGCGTGCATATATCTGAAGATATCGACTAAGATCATGTGTTTTACAACAACATCTTGAAAGTAATGGGGGCGTTGTTCAGATCGCTAGAGAACCTTTTTTCTTATGGGAACATGTAGTTTAGTGTGATTCAGTGTGATCAAGTTAATAACCTAAGATTCGGCACCTTCTCTTTCTCTCACTAGCTACTTATGTAATGTAAATGAATCTTTTTTAATACTTTAATCTTTGAAGGTAATTTAACTGAATTAAGGTTGTTGATTGCATGTTTTAATTATTATTATTAGCTTTAATTGAACATTCTATTTATATGCAAAATTATTTTTTTCCAGAAAGTACACTTTTTTTCTGTCATGTTTTTCAAAGAAAGAAAGACATAACAAAGAACAACATATTAGATATTTAATATCCATATTATTTATGACATCGTAGATTACGTTATATCAATGAAACAATAATACTAAGTCATATAAAGAATAATTTTTGACCATTTTAATTGTGAATCATGTGAAACATGTGAAGCTTGTGTATTAGGTAAGATAACCAAAAACACCTTTTGTTAGAAAGAGTAAAAGATCTAAGAATTGTTAGGTTTAATAAAGATAGATGTTTGTGGACCATTTATAATTTGTGTTATATATGGATATGCTTATTTTATTATATTTATTGATTACCATTCTAGATAAGATCATAGGTATTTAATAAAACACAAATCTAAATACATAATAAAGTAGAAAGAATATTAAAATACTTTTATCTGATTGAGGTGGTTATACTTGAGCCAAATATTTCAATATTATCCAAAAGATAATGGGATTCTTTTACAGGGAACACATTTTATAACATCACAACTTAAGAGTTTTTGAAAGGAGAAATGACACCTATTGTATATAGTATAGCCCATGATGAGCTATACATACTTTCCACCTTCTTTCTAGGGTTATGCCCTGCAAATTATTGATATTTTAGTTAGGATTTCAAAAAAAATATATATTGATAAGAATATGGGTCTGTTTGTTTCGGCGGTACAACCGCCGTTTGCTCAAAATTCAATTTTTTTTTCATTTTAAATGAAAATTTTTTGCTGTTTTTAAATCATTTTGATGTGCTGATGTCAAAAATGATTTTTAAAAAATAAAAAAATATCATTTTAATGTATTTCTAAATGAAAAGCATTTTCAAAAGCAACCTCAACCGCCCTCCCAAACAGGCTCTATATAAGATATGAAATGGTAAAAGACCAAAACCATCATACTTAAAGATTTGGGGGTGTAAGGCTTATATGAAGTGTATAGTATCTGAAAAACTAGAAGGTAAGTTAGATACTATATATGTTTGTTGGACCCGAATGACATCACTTTATAACAGAAAGTTCCCCAAGGTGTGAAAAAAATAGTCTTTTCTTTGTCTTTTTTGCTATTTTAATATGTTTGTATACAGAGAATCCATCCATAAATAAATATGTGGTATTCTTGGCCACATTGTCAACCAAGACATCGATGTGAGGTAGGGGAAAGTAAATTTGTGAGCTTCCCTTATTAAAGTCTTTGTGATCCACACATACTCGGACTTTGTTCTCTTTCTTAGGGGCCACAATCACATCGGTCACCCATTGAGGATAGTAGATAACCTCTAGAACTGCATCCCACTATTTTTTTATCTTTTTTTTTACCTTGATTAACATATTTGGGTGTATTCTTCTTTTGTTTTGCTTAACTAGTTTACTTCTTTCTATCAAGGGAATCTTATGCATCACTATATTTGTATCTATGCCAAACATATCTACATAAGTTAGGCCATAACATTTGCATATTCATTTAGAATAAAGATCAATCTATTTTTTTCATCGACTGTGATAAGTGTACCAATTTTTAAATCCGTTTTTTTCTTTCTCAATTCTAAGAATAATGACTTCTAACTCCTCACTAGTAGGTTTCCAGGCTTTTTCATATTTTTCCACCAACCTAACAAATTCTTTCATATCCTCTTATGCTCATTATCCACAATCCATTGCAATAATATTATCAAAGTTTGGCCAATTATTCATAGTGCAGTGTCTTTGTGAATTGTTGAGGCTTAAGGATTCCTGAAAGTGCAAGGTGTGCTTGTGTAAATGAGTTATTTAAATAGAAATAAAAGTAAAAAGTCATATTATACACTCATAAAATAATGCATGGTCTTATTGAAATAAAGTGTTCATTAAACAAGGCGAGTCTTGAGCTTCTAGAATGCAAGCTTATTCTTTTCTTGTTTTAGTCATTCATGTGAGGCGAGTAAAAGAGATTGAAATGATCCTCTTTTGTGTCCATTCAATGAGACATCGTTTTCTGATTCGATCTTGTCTTCTTTCACTTGGGTATCATGAACTAAATCACCAACGAGATAAAAAAAGATAAATGATTAATACATGATCATGATCAAACAAAAGCAATTACAATACACAATAAGAGAGTGTTTCATCTTCCAATTCTAATACATTTCTCCTTCATCACTATATTGCATGAACACTTTTGCAAGGGGTTTATCAATATTGTGGATAGATAGTTGTGACAAAACTTCCTCGTTCATATCCTTTCCTTTTGTTTGTAGTGAAAAAGTCATTATCTTGGCTGAATGAGGCACACGAGCCTAAAAAAAATAATCAAAAGGCTATGGTACACTTAATGGGGAGAATACAAACATGAAATTATGTATACTTTATTGAAGAATAATTAAGTCATGATGTTACTAGGCTCAACAAGTCATTATACATCATAGTACGATGTAAAAAAAGCTTGATCAGAAAAGTTTTTGTTGATAATGGCTTTGCATTGAATGCATTGTCAAGGCATATATTGAAATAAATGTTTATTGATGAATCGCATATGAAACCAAGTACCATGATGGAGAGAGCATATAATGGTTTGCCAAGACAAATAGTAGGGATTCTAGAAATGAAGGTATACGCAGGACCATAAATGTTCTTAATGACATTACAAGTAATGGATATTCATCCATCCTTATGGCTAAAATAGTGGCTTCTTCACTATATCAATGCTTAAAATATATCATAAAAGAGATGTTGATAACTAACAAGGCAGATGAGCTAGTTTTCATTATAAAAAATGTGGCCATACCTTTCATTGAAGTAGAAAGACTGTAAAGATAGGAACATTCATGTATTTCAAGTTATAAATGCAGAATGAGTTCCTGAAAATATAGTGCTGAGAAAACCAACGGATCTAAAAAACAACAAGGATTGTTGTTAAATACTTTTTAAAGAATGAAACTTCTATTTAGTACGATCCTAAAATTAGAATGCTAGAACAGATCAATATAATAAAAGTAAAATGTTTGAATGAGAGGTTACATCTCGGGTATTAGACCAAAAAGGATGATTACAAATGAGTGGCCTAGATTAAGAAAAAGACAATAATGGCAAAATCAAAGGAAGAGAGTCAGAGAAGGAAAAACTTTTCATCTCACCACTCTAACTGTCTTTCCAAATGCTGAAAAAGGTGACATCTCTGGTATAGTTAACCTTCACATAAACACTCTTGAGTACCAAAAGGAATGACAAGAAATGAATGAGGAAGTTTTGTCATAACTGTCTATCTGCAATATTGATAAACCCCTTGCAAGAGTATTTGTACGAAGGTTGGATGAAGGAGAGTTATATCATAAAAGGAAGATGAAAATCATTCTTGTTATGTTTAAAAAGTTATTACTTTTGTTTAATCATGATCATGTGTTGACTTATCTATCTGTTTTATCTTGTCATTAATTTAGTTCATGATACCTTAAGACTTGTCTTGTTAAAAGAACATTTTATTTCAATAATATCTAGCATTATTTTTGTGAGAGTATAATGTCTTTATACTTTTATTTTTTATGCAAATAACAAACTTACGTAAGCACACCTTACACTTTCAGGAATCCTAAAAGGCCTAACAATTTACAAAACCACTACACTAAGGATAATTGGTCAAACTTTGATAATATTATTGAAATGGGCAATGGAGAATGGGCATAAGAGGATATGAAAGAGTTAGTTAGGTTGGTGGATAATTCTGAAAAAACTTGAAAAATTGCTAGTGATGAGCTAGAAATCATTAATCTTGGAATTAAGCAAGAGAAAAAAAAATTGGTACACTTATCACAACTGAGAAAAAAGATAGATTGATCTCTCTTCTAAATAAATATGCATATATTTTTGCTTAGAATCTTAAATACATATATAGTGGTGCATAAGATTTCTCTAATAGAAGTAAACTAGTTAAGCAGAAAAATAAGAAAAATACGCTCAATTATGTTACAGTAAAAATAGAGATATAAAAACAGTGGGATGCAGGATTTCTAGAGATTGTCAATTATCCTCAATGGGTGGACAATGTGGTTATGGCTCCTAAAAAAGATGAGAAAGTCTGAGTATGTGTGGATTATAGAGACTTGAATAAGGCAAGTTTAAAAGATAATTTTCCTCTACCTCACATCGATGTCTTCGTTGACAATGCGACCAAGAATGCCACATATTAGTATGGCAAAAGAAGACAAAGAAAAGACTATTTTTGTCACACCTTAGAGAACTTTCTACTATAAAATGATTCCATTTGGGTTAAAGAAAGTTAGGGCTACATATCAAAGAGCAATTATCACTTTGTTCCACGATATGATTCACCAAGAAGTAGGAGTCTAAATATTATCCAAAAGGGATAGCCAAAATGTTTGGTACTATAAGGTAACGCTGGATTGAATTGACAATCATATTAGGTTGACTAGAGTAAATGGTATCCAAAAGGGATAACTAGAGTGTGCTTTTGAATGGGGTTGTCGATTTGAATTGGCAACCATGTCGGGTTGACTAAAGTCAATGGTATTTGGATGTAATAATCATAGTATTGGTTATCGTGTTGAAATGTTAGATGGATTGGTCAACCTTTAAGGGTTGGCCAAAATAAAAATGGTATTCGTGAGAGAATCCTAAATTGTGATTCATGGATAAAGAATATTAAAAAGGATTATTTGTTTTTATAAATGTTGTGAATTGATTTATATTGTTAATCTTATTAAATGAATTTGATTTCTATTATAGGTCATGAGTAGGCACATCGGAACTAGTATTAGTTATCATGTTATATTTTGTGTATTTAATGATGAAATTATAAACTTAATCATGTAATCTTTAAGGGATTAATTTATGTAATTTAATATTTTATGATGTATGTAAAACATACGAAGACTTAAATATTTATGTGTGAGAATTGAAATCATGTTATAGTGCATGTCTTCAACTATATATATTTAAGGTTAATTAACAATTCATATTTAAGTAGTAGTTGAAATTCTTAATTATATATTGAAATTATAGCGTTTTGAAATGTGTTATATAGATGTTCAATAAGTCTTTTGTTGATTAATATGTGTCTTGTGATCGATACGAGATGAATAAATGGAAATGAAAGAATAAATATTGAGTGGTATATTGAGATCCAAAATGATACAGTTGGATATGACACTATAATAACTTTTAAGATGCCCAATATATAAAAGAAACTTTGACAAAATTTCAGCTGTTATATAAAAAAAATCATTTATTTTCATATCAAGAATATTGTTAAGAAACACATAGGATTAAAAATTCAAGATGTTACACAACCATATTAGAATGATTCAGTGATTGTCCTAAAAACATCCAAGAATATGTAAATTACATATTCAAGATTAATGGTTATCAAAAAGATATGGTTGAATTTTGTTTGGGAGTTCCATAATTGTATTCCTCTTTTCCACCATCAACAATGGAGAAATATGAGGAAGATGATAGAGGATCCACCTTTAAAGTATTCATCAGTCCATATTATTAAAACAATGAATATTGAACACCTAACCTACAAAGTAGCACCGATGATCTTCTAGCATCGAGGATCAAATATAGCCTTTTTGACAAGCAATCAACTTCAAGTTACTGGAAAACCACTACTAAATATTCAAACCAAGTCTATCTGAAAAGATGCAGGCCAATATATTTGTAGATGTCCAGTTAAAGCCAATAGGTGCAACAATATTCTAAAGGCCTATAGTAGAAACCTGATTATGCCATTGCATTTTATTTTTTTTATGTTGAAGACATGATAGCACAAAGCTTATATGATCATTCTATTTACTTTAGCAATGCTCATTAAAATGGATAAAGAAAGTTGTTGTTCTTATAAGGTGAGGTATGAGAGATACTTATGACTAACATGTAAATGTTTATTAGATGACATTTATATTGAAATTACTTGCATGAGAATTTATATAAAAGATCACTTTTATCTATGAAAAGACTCATATAATTATTATATAAGTGATTATTAACTTGAAATCACTAGTTTATCTTATATAAAGAATTTTTGTTTTGATCATATTTTATGTTATCCAAATCAAGGTAATTAATCATGTGTGATTTAATTGTAAATAAGTTTTAAAAACTAAAGATTAAAATGTAATTTATATAAGAAATTATAATTTTAGACTAAAAACAATCAAATAGACTTGATTTAATAAGTTTATAAAATTATCTTGAAATAATGTGATATTATTGAGAAAGCAAATTGATATTTTACTATTTATAGTGTTTTAACTTTTTTTCTCTAAATAGAATTTATACCTCTTTAATTCTAAGTAGTACATAGTAAACAACATAAAACACCTAAAATAGCAAAATAGAGATAACACTCAAATGCATAGCAATCACTCTCTCCTAAAACAGTTTAAAATTATTTCTCAATAATAATTTGTGTGAATTATCATTAGAGACTTAACACGTAAATAACTGGTAGTTTATAACAACCTGATCTTAAAACAATTATTCAAAACCAAAAAAATATTTAATCTTCAAATAATTTTCCATACAAACCACAAGATATTTCTAACAAAATCCTTAAAACTTAATTTCAAATTTGTCATTTTTAGTGTTATTTCAAGAAACCCAACAACTTATTTTAAGAGACCAACAACTTATTTTAAGAAGCTAAAAGGTTGCTCCCACATGTGCTGTTGCCATGGGATGATAAGCAGATCCTAAACAATTACCAAAAATGAAAAATCCTTAGAACTGAAGAAGACTTTTCAAAAAAATGATACTAAAAAAAATTGAAATAGAAAACAAATAAAAGCACGAAAAAATTAAGGATAAGGAAAATCCCCACCAAGCCCCATTCAAGCAGCAAACTGAGAAACACCACCCTCAGATTCAAATCATTCTGAAACCCAGGATTGATGATCTAAGGTCCATCTAAATAGTTCTTGTCGAGCATGGATGAAGGTTTAGGAGCAAGCTACGGGCAAAATAAAAATTGTAGGAAGAATAAAAGCATAAATAAATTCTGGAGAAGCAGTTTTTTTATATTTCCTCATCAATTCAATTATTTTACATCTTTCAACAAGTGCCCTACCGTGTAGTACTCGAGAGCTACAAGCTAGCAGCAATATACATAATGGATTCTTGTTGCTTTAGGCTGTCTGCAACATGAGAGATCACTCCAGTGCCAGCATTATGAAACCATTCATTTTTCACCTGAAATGTGAAAGGAAAAAAAAAGAGTTAAATCAAGAAGTGATTCAGCGAAGTATAGTTATCATAATCCAAAATAAAAATGGCGTCAGTACATGTATATTGTTATGAGCAAAGAAGGGCCAGAAGGATGAGTGAAAGCTGACATCAACTTTTTTCCATCCCAACCTCTGCAAGCCACTTATCATTTCCTCTGTTAACATACTGAAAGCAATCATTACTCTTGTCATGGGACAACGAACAAATAATTCAAAGATATGAATGCACCGCTCTTAAATGCCATATGGTTTTACCTTCCATGAGTTCATGGTACTCTACTGTATTTTTCATGCTGGGCTCGTTCTGTGCTGCCTCCTTTGCTTTGGCAGCTTCTGGAGGAAAATGGGGGCCATCAGAAGAAACTGGTGAGCAATACTCAACATCTACAACGTGCTTGTAACCATCCAAAGATCGCTGAGGGGGCTGGCAATTTAGAAATGTCAAAACTATGCAGAAACATTAGAAATATATCTTAACACTGATATTTCCACCACATTTGTTGTCCAAATAATTATGCTCCATTGCTGCTGCTCTTTCTAGCTTTAGAGCTCCAATAATATGTAGCATTTGGAATTAGTGATTTCCAAGAACGAAGACAGTTTATAGTCCTACATTTAGATTAATTCCTTTTCTTAGACTTTCAAAAGATTTTTCACATGTTCACATGTCTGATCCTCAAGGATTCAGAATTTTTGAGGAAAATATATTTCCAGGATACAACACTAAGAATCCAAGGCCATTGCAACCTAATTTGCACCCTATATTTACTTCTCAAGAGTAGCCAGGTCCGAAGCACTCAATATTTCACCTACAAAAGAACTTCCCTTGCAAACAAACTTTTAAATACTTCCCTTGCAACCTAAATGATCAATTTACATATTTACTGAACAGAACCAAAGCCTCCCTGCATCTTATTTCCACTCAAGTGTTCAGAGGTCAAACTAGAAGAGTTATGCTAAGAGAACACATTTCATAGTAAACACGACCTCAAATTTCTAGAAATGTTGCTTTAATTGGACAAGTCCCAGAGAAAATTATCAATCCCCAATTCTAGTTCTTTGCAGCAACGTATTTTTTTCTATACCGCACCGCTAATTCCACAAAGGTAGTAACTCTAGCTAGACACGGCAGTTGTAGAATCCCTACTTGCCTATTATGATTTTCCTGACATACCGTTTTATCTCAGTGAAAAAGTTGATCAGAAATTTCTCATAAAATTAAAATGAACAAAATGCAGGAACCATTTATCTGATAACTTGATGATTTTGACTATGAAAACAAGTAAACTGATTCATAAAGACAAAATGGATTTGAAGTACAGAGGAAACCTAATGAGAAATGGAAAATATCTTCTATCAAAGTCTCATTTATAAAATACCGAGAATAATCAACATCACCATTTCTTCTTGAAAAATGAATATGAAGGACACAAACTCACTCCGCTCGCTACAAGGACACTCGGCCTTACTTATTATGCTTGTACCCATGATGATAAAGCAACTCCTATATACATTAAGCTTTAACTTGAATGATCTCTTCAATTGTGCGGTCAAAGAATGTTAACAATAGTTGTGTCGAACAAAGTAAATAAGAACTATCAACTCACCGTGACAAGTTCCATCTCTCTCCTTATGGATGATGTGCGCCAGCCAACCATATCTAGTTAATGTCAAAGAAACTGAGAAAATACAGAGAAATAAGACAGCTAAATGTGCAAAATAGTAGATGATATGTAGTAGGATACGATCATAAGATACATTTGCATAAAGAACACGACATCTAAATGCACCAAGAGCAGATCTGGAGAAAAAAAAGCAAGAAACATATAGGAACCATTAGGTTATGCTGGCAGAAAAAGGAATTGTTGTCTCCAATCACAATGACATTTTTCCACTTACAGAAACTTCCCATCTTCACAGTCTGATGTCATTCTCAGAAGAAGAGGTGGTTTGTTAGGTTTACCATCAGTGAGAAACAGTTGACTTCCAGTTCTACCCACGATAATAGGAGCTATTGGCAGAACAAGTTTCTCTAAGAAGGGAATACCCAACAGAAATGGAAGCTGAAAAGAAAACAAAAAATAGCTAAACAAACTAAACTCTATAAATGCTAAGCAAAATACCAATTATGTGAGGATAAAATTATAGCATTCAGATAATAGCTGTCCATTCTGTATGAGAATTAAGATTAACATATTCAGGGAAGATAATAAAAGATTAATGACAACAAAGAAAATTATTCGAGTTCAGCTTATGTTGCATTGTTTTTGGAGCCTATTTGGTATTATGGTAATGATTGTTTTTCACACTGTTTTTTGTCTAGAAATTTTTATAGATAAAAAAAATATATTTTTTAAAAATTTTATTTTTGACATAATATATAAAACAATTTAAAAACACCAAAAAAAAAAAACTTAAAAAAAAAATTAAAAACATTTTTGAAATGCAAAAACAAACGGGCTCTTAATTCTAAACTATATCACAAATGACCAACACCGATGCAAGTAACCAATAGACATCCAAACCATAGTGTTCCAAACAACCAAAAAAGAACATTTAGATTTATGGTTATCAAGAGATCATTCATATGATAACTAAGATAACTTTAAAAAAAAAAGCCCAGATTTGTAAGATCACTAGATGGTAGTACAACTATGTATTAAGAACCAGCGTCCAGAACAAACCTGCTTTTTGCCTCTCACCCCAAGATGTGGAGTTGCCAAGGTAATAAAATTAATTGGTTCCAACCCGGCAATCATACCTCGTCTTGAGGAACAAGCTGTATTTGAATTTGGCGGAGAAGTATCGGCAGCCACATCAATGGATTGGCCAGTATTTACAGCATTTTCTGAATAAAGGACAGAAATAGCATATCTTGCAAACAAGCCACCTAGAGAATGGGCTAAAAAGGAAATCCTTTTCAGGCTTTCTCTCTTCTGCACAACTTGCATAACCTGTTTGATAATGAGAAGGAAAATCAAATAATATGCAGCACCTTCATTCCCAACAAGCCCGGAACCTACTCAAAACTGCCATGAGTGAAAACTAAATAAATATATTTTGCAAGGATGTAAGTACTTACTTCATCTGCAAGTCGCTTTCCTGCTCCATCAATCCCAGAGAATGTTTTAGTGTAGGTGTTACACGAACTTGCTGCAGAAAGCCAAAAAAACAAAAAAAAAATTCAACTAACCAGATTCCCAGCCTTACTCTGACTAATTGTATAATAAATACAGATTTGATAACAGTTTTCATATAAAAACAAGACATTAGTTGAAATAATAAGATATCATATTTTCAGAAAACTCTAACCATATGGCTCTAATAACTGAACAGACATAAAGTACTTCAACACGGTGTCATTACCACTCTACTTTGGTGACAAAAACATTTCAATCTATCATCCCCTATTTTGGTGTTTGTGGATGCTCAAAATTTTCTTTAGCTTTCTGATTATTTTCTATACCATATATCAACTTCCAAAAACAATATCAAAATACAGAAATTGTTGGTTAGGCATGTAAGAAAGAAAAGATCACCAGAATAAGAGGTGAGAATACCATGAATTAGAAAGTTTTTTCCCAGACGTCGTTTTAACTCTGCTTCCACGTATGTCCAGTCGCTTGGACTGCATTTGTGAATGATATCAATTTAGTACTTGTTGGAAATCAAAAGCCAAAAGAAATGTTGCCACTAAATTATAGTGGCTGGGTATATTACTAGGTGAACTGTGTTTGGTCATCATATACCTAGCCAAAATGCCATGCACAAGAACAAGAAGATGATCAGGTTCACTTTTCCCATTCATTGCGCTGCTGGATGATGAAAATCTCCCTTGAGTGGCAGTATTCGTACCTTGAGACTTAATGCCCTGGGGTTTCCAGTTATTATTTACACCTGCAAAAGATATCTAATATCCTCATTGGCAGTTGAACGTACATGAATACATATAATCTTGCATTAGAATTGCAAAACAGCAGAAGAAAACCAGAGCATATTTGCTGATTACACACAGAAAGAAAATGCGCGCAGATGCAACAAACCTGTTTGCGCATGCAAGAGATAAGTTAAGCAGGCCAGGTTATACTAACAGAGATCTTCAATAACGTTTCAACAAACAGAGGCTTAGAAAAATAATAGCAGCTTTTCATAAATTGCCAATATAACGTGGGATCGCTAATTATAAGAAAAAAATGTTTTTAGACGTTAATTATGCTAAATTTTTCAAGGGCATAATAATCCCGTATACTGAGCTTGTGCTTTTCATACCCAAATTACAGTTATTAGATTTCTCTTGAGAGGACAGTATGATGGGCTACTGGCAAATCGAATCTGATGATGTTACCAAGATATTTAAGACCAATGGGATTTATCTTTGATGCGACAGCATGCCTAGATCAAACAACCAGTCCTAAGTTTGACTCTAACAAATCTTTTATGTAGTTGTCCTCTCTACAGTAGAATGGCTACGTAATTTATTTTCAAATTCAATAGAGGGGCCGCTCAACACACTCTGATAAACTAATTCAGTTTAAATGGAGGGCCTGTAAGAGTTAAGACGAAACAGAAAGCATTGTAAGAAGTTTTTTGGGCGATGTTCGTGGCTCTCCAGACATGGAAATTTGGAATATCCCTAACAGCCTCTCTCCAGGTCTGTACCTTCTCTACATCCCCCCCCCCACCATTCCATTTTTGTACAGTATTTATAACGTTAGCGCAAGAACACTTACAGAAATAATAATAATAAAAATCCTGGCATGAGATTAAATGAGGCTAATTACAAGCAAAATCCAATACTCAAAAAGAGAAAAGGAAAAGAAAAATCTAGTGATTTCTTTCAACGTAAAAGAGGGAGGGAGGAGCATAAGAGCAGCATCCCACAATCCTATAGAAAAAGCCTAAATCAACTAAATCTCGAAACTATCCAAGCCTTCACAAATACCCAATTGAGGTTAATTAATTATAATAATAATAGTAATGGCTGCCGGAATTCAGAAATTGAAAAGAAGAACCGTTAGAACTGATGAGAGAAATACCAACCAGAAGAAGAGAAGTTAAATCCGTGGTGGGAGGAAGAAGAAGGAGAAGAAGCGGAAGAAGAACCACCTACACCTGCAGCGACACCTCCATTTCTTATATTATAATTACAATTATTACTAAATCTTGGAGAAGGAGAATATCCACATCGAGCAGCTTGGAAAAACGATGCCGGCGCCGAAGAAGCTGAAGCCATCTGCAATGCCCTTGCTTCTTTATATGTATATCCCACCTTCACGCCCAATGAAATCAGCTAAACAGATAGAGAAACGTGGCAGAAAATTTCCAAAATTCCCGGCTCCCAATGTTATGCTACCATTGTCTTCAACATCATGATGGTATCGCCAGACCCATACGTATAGATTGGATGCCCATGTCCGAGCTCAGATTAGATTGCTTCTTTTGTAACTATTGTGAGTCAAAGATGTTTGTTAGCCAATGGGGTTCTGCCAATTGTATGTCCTGAAAAAATCTAGATTATTTTTCAGAATTAACTTAGTTATATTAAAAAAAAAAACAAAAAACAAATAGCATGCTGTTATTGCTTTTTTTTATTGATTAAGTTTTTGTTTGATACTGTTTTTTGAAAAGAAAAAAAATATTTTTTATTTTTTAGTTTAAATTAAATTTTTTGGTGTTTTTTAGATCATGGTATCAAAAAATAATTTTTTTAAAAAATATAAAAATATATTATTTTTGATATATTTTTTAAATAAAAAAATATTTTTAAAAATAATTTCAATCACACTCTAATACAAGTTTAAATTTAAATTAGAGTAAGAATTCCAGGCTTTTAAATTAATTCATTGCTAAATTTAAACTTTATGGTATGAATCCATTTAGTGTGCCTATTTATTAATACTTATTAAATTTAGCTGATTTATTTATATATATTAGAGTCATTTTCACGTAGAACAATTATCTTTTGTTAATTTTAGCAGCAATCCACGTTAGAGTAGATATTTTAAGCATTCATTGCTAGCATTTTTTACTCAAACACACATTCATTATCATAAAGGTTTGGTTAGACGTGAAGCCTCTTGTAACTCCCTTTATCACACATTATTAGTCCTTAAATTTTCTTTTGAGTTCATTTTATTTAGTGAGATTTGAAATAATTTATTTCAATTAACTTGGTACAAAACTTTTTTAGTCTCGAAAAAAATATTTTCAAGTGAACTTAGACGCACAATTTGGTGGAATATAATATAATATATTATAATTTTATGGTTTAAAAACAATTGAGACTTTGAAGACAAAAAAAATGGATGATAAAAAACAATAGCATGTTATTTTTTTTATTTTACAAAAGATGAGTTTTAAAAATTAGATCCCTAAAGCTTTTTGTTTTTACATTTGGGTCTATTTAGGTTTAGAATTATTTTTTCTTATCTAAAACTTCATGTTTCAATCCTTAAGGTTTAATAAGGTTTTAAAAGGTATTTATGAAGTGAAATTAGGTTGAAAATGATCTTTTAAGGTACGAAAACCTCAGCTTTACTCTTTGATCACCGCTCATTGGTGGAGAGCTAGGTAAGCAGATGACGAGGAGCTTGCTTTTTCTTTGTTTAAAAATAAAACACCATCCCCCTATTTTAAGGAAAAAAAAAAAAAAAGGTTAGGTAAGCACAAGATAAATTAACCCACCTCTATTTTCCAGCTTCTTAACATGAATCTTAGTTATTGTTAACTACTCTAATTAATAATTGATACTTATGATTTTCTCTTCTTTTTTTATTAAACTCATGTATTAGATTTTAAAATCACAATTGTTTTTTTTATTAAGCTCATGTTTTAGATTTTAAAATCAAAATAATTTCTTTACTTTAAATTTAATTTTTTGGTGTTTTTAGATCATTTTGATGTGCTAATATCAAAAATAATTTTAAAAAATATAAAAAAAAACATCATTTTGATACATTTTTAAATAAAAAGCAATTTCACCAACACCCTAAAAAACCTAAAAAAAAAAGTCCATCCTTTAGCTGGGGGGACCTTGAAATGATGAAAATAATCGACTTAAAAATCAATGGTAAGCTACCATCTGTCATCATATAGGAAAATTTTGTGGTGCAGCAAAATTAATTTAAAAATTGTGGCAAAACATGTTTATGTAATATGTTGATATAAATAATTATATCTTGAAAAAGAGTTATACAAAGTAAGTTTACTAAAACAAATTAAAGTCAAGATGCGTGGGCTGAAATAGAAGGCCCATTCATTTAGACTATTTAATTGAGACCTGAGCACACTAAACCGTGGAGGCAAGCCCACGCTAATTGGTCTATTTATTTTTGTTATTTTAGTTTCACAAGTTTAGTTTAAAAAAAAAATATGATGTATTTTTAGTACCTTAAGCTTCTTCTTTTTTTAAAAAAAATCATCCTTTGTTATTTAAAGGTCTTGTTTTCTTATGTAACTTTTAAAAAAATCTTCTTGTTATTTAACTTTTTTTTAAAAAAAACTAAACCTCCTTTATTATTTCAGTCTCATTTATCTACTTGTTTTTTTCTTTTTTTAAAAAGAATTATTTTGATTTGATAAAAAAAAGTCTCGCGTGAATGATTAATGTATAATTAAATTAAAAAAAATTATTTGTTAACCCTTTTGATTTTTTGGAACAAATAGTTCTTGATTTGTGTCATTAAATGTTTGAAAATGTCTCTCAATTAGAAATTGGGATTTTTGTTATGAAAAAATTCATTTGAACTTAAAGCTAGACACATTGAATATATATGTTAATATTGTTTTTTGTATTTATTAGCACAAATAGTTCTTGGTTTATTTAATTAAATGCTTACATAGGCATGTTGATTGAAAATTAAAATTTTTTTGTTATATAAATATGCATTTAAAAAGCTTGTATATTTTTAATTTAACAAAAGAATTATTTCGACGGGTCAAATAATGCTAAAAAAAAACATGTCTCAATCCAAAAATATCCAAAAAGCACACTTTGAGGGTCTAGGTGAGCGAGTAAAATCTCAATTGTCTTAGATTCTTACAAGAGGTGCACATCCTAACTTGAACTCGAGACCTGTTGTGTAGATCTCAAACCTTTTGTTATCACGTCAAGCCTCTTGAGGACCTTAGTGCATGTGTTATGAGTGTCGAAATAGTTTTTTTTGTTCAGAAATATATCAAAATAATAAATTTTTTTTTAAATATTTTTAACATCAACACAAGAAAATAGTTTAAAAAAACTATTTTTTAAAAGTTTAAAATAAAAAATAAAAAAAATCATTTAAGAAAAAAAAAACACTTTTAAAACGTCTACCTACCAAACACACTTATTACCTCAAAGCCCCTGTAAATTATTCGAAGGGATCTTCATCTAAAATCTAATATATCAAGGAATTAACGTTGTTGCATCATAAAGTTTCATTCAACTCCGCTAAAAGTAACACATCTTATATACAAAAACGATACGAAAACTGATGACAGATGCATGCCATCACATGATGGAGCAAGCATGGGGGTTTTCATCACTGAACATGGCGCTAGCTTCTTCGTCAACAATGGTGGAATAAGCTGGCTTCTGATAGTAACCAAACTCTGCTTCATCGTAGCCATGCTTGTAGTAGTTGTAGGAGGAGGTAACTGGCATTCTTGTATAGTGATGAGTAAATACTTGCTCGTTGAAGTTGTAGGATTCTGGATTGTAAGGGTACGGCCACAGCTCGGCTCTTCTTCCTGTCTTCCTCACTGCTCTCAGAACCTTTCTCTGGTCTGGCAATCCCGTCACTGTTACTTTCTGCATGGCTATGTCTATATCGATTCCATCCACTCCTGTGAAGCAAACAAAAACCATGTTTTACCGTCACGCACGAGAAACAATTAATCAAAATATTTGAAATGAATTATGATGAAACATAGAATAGATACCATCTAGTTTTTTGAATGGCCTTCCTTATGTTGGTCTCGCAGCCAGCACAATCCATATGCACTCTCATCTCTGTAATCTGAAACATGAAAACATATATAGGCTTAGTTTGACAACATCAAAATCAAATTCTAATCGACAAGAAGAAGATGGTTTGATGGTGTTCATACTATGATTGATGAAGCACTAGATGGATATACAGCTAACCCTTCTGACAATATTTTATGCTCGCTACGCCAGAATTTACCTTTTGTTTTATCCATATGAGCTAGATTAATAACACTTTATTTGAAGAACAACACGTACGTACGTTTTATATGGCTGGACTACAGAACCTTAATTACCTTAACACAACCATTAGCTAGCTAGAAAAGGACAGGTAGCAAGAACATAGACAACATTTGTGAAGACAAAGGGAAGAACAGATCATGCAAGTGTAAAGAGAAAGAGAGCTTACTGTCATCTTGGGGGTTTAAGAGATCTAATAAATCTAGCTCTAGTTTTTTTTCTGTTCTTGATCGAACTGTGTGTGTATGAGGATACTGAAAATGATTTGAGAAGGGGTTCTATATATAGAGAGAGAGGGAGCGCAGGAACCATCGCTTCATTTCGCTCGATTTTACTTGGAAGGCAAGGCATGTCAGCGGGATAAGAAAGAATATAATATACGACGTCGCCCACAGAGCTTTTTCTTTTTTCTTTTCTTCAAGTTGCTTCTACCCGACAAAACTCGAACGAATTAAGAATCGGCAGAAAGTGCACAGCAGCTGCTTCTATGTCAGAAAGCAGCTCCGACAAGTTGCTCGAGCCATAAAAATCTATATTCTAGAAAGAGATATTTTCATATAAGTAGTAATGATTAACTGCGCGGTGTAGAATCCAATTAAACTTAGATTCAACCTCATATTACCTTCATTTATATCTAATTCATATATATTCTCACACGTCAAAGCTTCCTTGCAAGTATGGATCTAATTAATTTTTACGTGAGCCAGATCAATATTACTAGACATATATGTATCTTTTTAACCAAGAATACAAATCTTTCGCATTGGATAAGGATCGAGTTTTCCACGTGTGATAGATATCATATGGTTTATGTAATTGATTAAATATATATTATTCCATTTTTTGCTCGGAACCCATGAATCTTTTTGGCACAAGCGACCGCGTACGATGGGAAATTAATGCGTTTGCGCATAATGTACTAGGAAAAGAGAACGAGAAGAAGAAGAAGAAGAAGAAAATAAATGGCGACTGCGTAAGAATTTCGGCGGCATGAACGAGATGGTTGCTGCGTAAAAATGAGCTTTTACTTGGTAACTTCCAAGCACAATCCTACCTTCATTGCTCTTTCAACAGTTATTTACAAAGTAAACAAATCTGAACATACACGAAATCAAGAACTATAGCGCAGATCTCAATCTTTTTTCCACCCTGTCGCGTTCATTGGAAACAGTTAAATCAAGAATGGCTTAGCCAATACTTGGGATGGCCTAAATGAGCTTGTTTAGTTTGTTAATTACAATCTTGTAGGTCCAATTAAGAGCTAGAAAAGCAATTGACAGATCAATAATTAACTAAGGAGCTGGTTAATTAACAATGGTTTCAAGTTGGTGCAAATCCAGTGTAAGTTGCTCGGAAATTTCTAACAATCGGCTGCCGTCATTGGTTCGATAATAATGACTCGAGGGGACGTCACCGGAGAAAAACAAAATCTTTCATGTCAAGAGACTATGATATAAATATTATTTTAATAATAAGTTAGCGCTCATCCATCACCTCTTGCAATTTCCAGCAGCTTTCCTATGGTGTTACAATTGATTACAGAATAGTTCTATTGTATTTTAAAATATTTTTTATTTAAAAATATATTAAAATAATATTTTTTTTATTTTTTAATATTAAAAAATAATCTAAAAATATATATAAAAAATTAATTAAAAAAATCAATTTAAAAAAAAAAACTTTTGAAAAGTGTCTAATTACACTAGCTTCAGTCAATAATTTCATGTACTTGATTGCTCTACAGGAGTAAGGTTTACCTGTTACGATTTCTCTCTTTTTTTATAAGAACATTTGAGTCAGCGTTGTAGCTTTACTCTAATTATAATTTCTTCTTCTTTCGTTTTTTTCTACGTTGACAACAAAAATTGTAGAGAAATAATCATTCTCATACCCTATACAACGAAAATAAAGGAAATGGATAGAGAAATCCCAACTCACAAATTAAATGGAGAACTCGATTAATGATATTTGATCACGAAAGTTAATTAAGATACTTTTAAGATAATAAAGAATTTAAATTGTTGTAATTAAGAGAAAAATAATAAAATATAGTTATATAATATGAATCTCTTGATCAAGTAATCAAGCGACTCCCAACAAAAATAAAATTTTCCAAATAAAATTTAAATTTATTTAATCATATCTGGATCATATCAACATATACACCTACTTTCCTAGTATTTGCTTGTTCAATTTCTTGACTCCCACTTGCTGTATTTTGTGATAGACAATTTAATTTGTCGAAGATCATTATCATGTGGCGTAATCGTCTTCAGAGTGGGAAATGATTGAAAATGACTTGCGAGTGTTTTTTTAATTTTACAATGGTATAAGTGGGCTCTCAAGTCACTAGTAAAACCATAGTTTCAATGACAATGTGTTTACGCTATTCTTGTAATTAGAAATCATTTTCATCGAGTGTGATTAATTAATTAATTAATTAATTTCAATGGATATTGATAAATAGATGTAACATAAAATGTGATTTAGTTGATTAAAAAATAATTCAAATCACTACAGGTTTTCAATTTAAATTCAATAAATTATTAGATGATTTTATTTTGTTCATCATCTAAAATCGTGGACTAGCCAATGAACTTGTAGTGATTTTATAGATTTAATCATTTAATCCTAAATCCCACTCGATGATACCAATTTGTCATCAACGAGGCCCGATGGCCACCCAGGTCCATATATGTGCTTGCTTGGGCCTGTAGATACCTGGAATGAGATGTTACTTGAGGTTATAAAGAATGGGAGGATGAATTAAAAAGAGAAGAATGAGTCAACCTTCCACGTGTAAAAATATTAATTTTATTTTTAGGTTGACTATTAGTCCAGGATTGAAAATTATATTTATTTTTAGGTTGACTATTATTCCAGATTAATATCATCAAATCAACATGTAGAAATATTAGCATTCATACAAGTTTAATGCTATAAATATGCAAAATAAAATCTTATGATAAATATACTTTCATCATAAATATAATAATAGAATTCTAACATGTATTCTAAGCATATATTTAAACTTGCAATTGAATTCAAATTAAAATAATAGCATTTATAATAATAATAATAATAATATAAAATATCTATGTTTAAATAAGAATTTTTTTTGTTAAAACACTTTAAGATAATGAAGTTTTTATCGTTATCAAGAATCAATTCCTTGTTCTTTTAAGTTATTTTCTCAATACTTAGACAACTAGGATATTTGCAATATATCTCCTAATATTTCAACATCACCCTCTTTTATAGTTGATTTTAAAAGCTAAAAAAATAAATAAGAATAATAAGAATTCTGGTAACAAATCTGAATATTTTACCAACAACTTGAATATTTTAGGTATAAATATAATTTCTTAAGTTGAAAAAAATATTCAAAGTTGTAGAAAATGCTATTGTTCAGGTTTTTACATTTATAGCAAGCAAGGTATTGGTCTAGCGGTAAATGAAGGGACTTGTTCCTTCATGACACCTGAGTTCAAGCCCTGTCATACATGCTTGTCATCCTCGTAGTGTCTTACCTGTTTATTGGGCTTGCAGGATGTTCATTGAATTCGAGGATTAGTTATAGTATGCGCAAGCAGGTCCAGACACTCCGATTATAAAAATAAAATAAAATGGTTTTACATTTATAGGTTGTACTAGACAGAATATGGCTAATGTAATTCTTCATAGGTCAAAGAATTGTAAACCTAAACGCAAGCCTAGAGTTATATAGGTAGGAAAAAAATAGTTTTTTATGATCTAAAAAATCATTTTATAATAAACTCTGAGTGTTTTATTTATCTTAATATTAACTCTTCATCTTCCCACTAAATAAGCCACAAGAAAAACTTGTTTCTTTTCAATGCGAGATGACATTTTTAGAGGGTTTAGGGTCTTACCAGAACATGTGAAACCAAAAATTCTTTGATATCAATTTCTCATTTTTCCATAAACTATTTAAATCATATTAATTTTCCAATGAGGATTTAACCTAAAAATGAGTAGACTCTACTTTTTATGTGGTCTTAAAAGTATTCATTAATGCTCTTAAATAATTTTTCCAACAATCGCCCAGAAAATTATCTAACCAAATTGAAGACTTTAAAGAAAGCATTTGCAGTAAAACTTAGAGTGGTTTTTTTCCCACATAAAACTTGAACTTTTCTTATAAAAAAGGTTATTGAAACTTTGATTAATGTGAAATATTAATAAGATCTATTGCTTTGCTAGTTATAAAAATTAATTCAATTTTAATAAATCTCTAGTATGTGAAATATATTTTTAAAATCAAAATTATATATATATAATAGACCTTTGGCCAATCCTTTAATGACTAATGAACTATAGAAGAAGTCCTACATGCCACCAAAACAAAGACATCATATTTGTTTTTATGAAGAGCAAATCAAAATTACACTATAGCGGTGAATAATAAAATATATTTCATTGACTATAATAAAATTACCTTTCATTATAGATGTTTTGTTATTAAATTTTCTTATTTGAGAAAAAATAAAAAATTTACTGAACATTGAAAAATTATGATTGCAAATTGAAACTTTATTTCTTCCCATGATCTCAAAACTTCATACACATGAATCACTTAACGCAAAAAGAAACTACCTTTGAAAATGAAAAAAAGTGAGTACTTCAAAAATATATTTAAAAACATTATTTCTTTCAATAATTTAAATTATAAAAATTAATCAATATATTTTTATTAGAAATGGATTCATGTAAATCATTTACTAGAAATTGAAACAAACCCAGCAATAGTGGACTACATCAAAATAATTTGAAGACCGTAAAGAAGAATAACGATAAAACCTTTCTAATATATTTTTAAAAAAAAACTATAACATTAAGTAAAGGAAACGAAACATTATAATCTCTAGTGAACTTTTTAATAATAGGATCGACCATATGTATTGTCAAAAATATAATTGAAAATTATCTGGTGGATGAACCAGGGAATTAAAGGGTTTTATCCCTGTAAAATATTAGGTTTATGGTTGTTAATATGATGATCACTAGAAACTTACATGGTCGTTAATTTTAGTATTTGTGGGATTAGTCAAGATGTATGCAAGATGACCCGAACACCCATATTAATAAAAATAAATAAATAAATATAATTTAATTTTTTTTATTAAATTATATCATATACCTTATGAAATAGCAATCAAGCAAAGATATGTGATTGGAGCTCAATAAAGAGTGGGCGACATATGGACAAATAGTGATCTCATAATTCTTTTTTAATTTATTCAAGTCATTACGTAAGTTGCATCTGGACAAGAACTTTTTTATTATAAAATCCTTGTGATTTATTTATTAATTATTTCATATGATAAAGTGTCATTATAGAAAATTAATTAATGGGTGTACCGAAGAGGTAAGATGATGATGGTCTCCATGGAGTATCTTAAAAGAAAGCCTTCCAATAAAATAATTGAGCGTTTGTGCTAGCCATTTCTATTTTTTGTTTTTCCTCCTTTGTTGTTGCCCGTAAGTAATTTTTGTGGAAAATAGTTTTGATTCGACTCTTGATAATCAAATTATTTTTTAATATCTGATAGTATTATGAAAAATAAGTTGACAAATACTTTTCAGTGTTTAGTTATATCATGACAAATAAACTGAAAAATAATTTATTGACTATTTTTTTTAAAATTTATTAAAAAAAATAAAAAAATAAAATGAGATGAAAAAGTTCAAAGATGATGAAATTAAAAAAAATATAAAATTTCATAAATTTTTTTTTAAAATATCAATAAAATAAAATAGAGACTAATTATTATAGATAAAAAAAATTCAATTAAAAAAAAACAAAATAATAAGGACGAAAGTTGACGCAAAAATTAAATTATAAGGGATAAAATTAAAAAAATAACAATCAAAATATTAAAGACTAAAAGTTGAGAATGATTTTTGTTTTTAATTTTTGAAAAACGTTTACGTCCAAATTAAAATGAAAATACTTTCTTGAAGACCAAGACTTTTGCTTTTTTTTATTAGAAATTTATTTATTATAAACTATTTTCTAATAAGTTCTAAATTAGTTTAATAATTAATAATAATTGTAATCTTGAGGTCAATCGGGGATGAGAACCACAACAGTCCTCAGAAAGTGATGGGGCAGCTCCTCTACAATCCAACTATTTTATTTTTAATGACTCTTGGCTTCACTTCAGAAGGCAAAGAGGTAACTCAGACACATATAAAACGCCAGCGAAGAAAGCAGCCAACGGCTCAAAATCAGCTCTTTTTTTTTATTATTATTATTATTTGTTGCGGCGATCAAAATCAACTCTCTATAATATGGAAAGGTCAGTTAGCAAAAACGGGTGCGCTTTTAGGGAATAAAATATGCATTTTCTGGGCTTATTCCTTGTTGAAAAATCGGAAAAAAAAAATGGGAATTTATCTGTGAACGAGTAACGTCACTTTTCTTTTCCAATTTTGAAAATTTCAGAAACCTGCAAATAAAATTTACATTTACCAAATCCCTGTCAAAGAAAATAGTTTAGCGAATAGGTTTAGGTTTATCAAGTTTCAAGTTTGAGTTAAAATTTTTATATATTTTTTTTTGTAAAAATTTCAAATAGTCAAAATTATATTTATTTTTTAAATTTACAAATTATATCTTTTAAAAAATAGATTTACTCGCATAAAAAATTTGGTTGAAATCAGTGATCGACAAAAACCACTCGTATGGTTAATTTTTCAGGACACCAAAATTATGGAGTGAAGATGAGATTTATCAAAATAATATTTTTTATTTTTTAAAAATTATTTTTAATATTAGTATATAAAAATGATATAAAAACACTAAAAATTTATAATTTAAAATAAAAATAATTTTTTTTTGCAAAAATACCTCACAACACACATTCTCAAGCACCCCAAAATTTCCATGCCTTGAAGGGTTTGACTAATTTACTGACTCTTCTAATCAACAATGGACACATAAGACTTCCCTTCCTAAATTCAAATCATTTATTTATCCAATAACTCTTACTCGGCTTCACGACCCCTTTTTTTTTAATCTGTTTTTTTCTCATATTTAGCTATATTGACCGATGCTTATTTTGTCTTTTCAAAAACTTTAAAACATTGAAAATACTTATTTATTTATCCAATAAAATTATACTTTTACTCTTGGAAAAGATATAAAAAAAAAAGGTATGCGTCCACGAGCAGTTGTACTGTATATGCTATTATTCATTAAAAAATATTTTATTGATATCTAATTCTTGAATATTTTTTATTATACACAAACGAGTTTTTTATTTTATAAATATATTATTTATAAAATATCTAGCCTTGCATATTATTATTTGTTTATTTTATTAATCAGTTTTGTATGTATTTTTATTTCTACCGTCTTTTATTTGTTTTAATAAAAACATTTAGTAGATACAAACAGATAAATATTTGAAGTTATCAGTTCAATATCTTCATTTATATCCATATTTTAATTTTTTATTTAAATAATTATGAATTTATTTAATTAGATATTTTTACAGATGTACATTTTGAATTCTTTTCATGTGAGAAATATATTAAAATAGTTTGCGTATCCAGATTTGTTTTTTAATTTTAAAAAAAAATATGACGCGGCGAAGTGCGACGCATACAACTGGCCTGTATATATTCATTGAAATCCAGAAATCTTAAAGATTCACTCTCTCTCTCTCTCAGACAAATTAAGCCCCAGTTTCCAAAGAAAGTATAGCATGTACGAAAAAAATAATGCTCTTCAAGACTTTCAAGAAGAAAATGTGGATATTTTCTTGGTAACATTTCTCGATGTCCTTCCAAACCAAAGCTTGTCCCTTTGCCGTTATCGGATTCATGATCATAACTAAAACAGCCACAAAATTCACCATTAAAGCTTTCTTTCTGGTTTACTCCGACAACTCGACCTCCGGTCCTAACCTTCTGCACTTCTGGCTCATAGACTGAGACTTATAGTACACCACAAACATATTTAAAAACATTCAAGAACTTGCTTCTGTTTCCAACGTTTGACTACTTGTTTAAATCTTAACTCTTTGTCCGGGTCTGGTTATATCACCACGTTTGATCCGTTTCCACGTAGTTTAGAGGGGTTTGGTGATGTTTTTGGGAGGTGGACGATGGTATCGCAAGCTTTGATGTTGGATGCTGAGAAGGGAGAGCTAGTGAAAGCTCCTGCAAGAATCGGGAAGAAAGGGATATCTGATGAGGCCAAGGATTTGGGAGCTTTGAAGAGCCATAGCCAGGCCGAGAGGAGGAGGAGAGAGAGGATCAACTCTCATCTCGCTACTCTTCGCGGTCTCGTTCCCTGCGCTGAAAAGGTAATTAGCATATGTGTTGCCTTCCTGTTTTTAGTTTTTGTCAATTATCTTACTATGTTTATACAGTACCATTTAATTTTGAATCATCCGCTTGAATGTTTTGTTGCTTGTTCATTAACTTTTTAGTATAATTAATTTCTAAGAACTGCTTGATTAGATGGATTTTGGCTGGTGTTCATGCCTTTTTATCATTCATTGATTGAAGGATAAATCCCTGATTGATCATAAACCATGAACTGGTTTGGCTCATAGTTTTTTGGTAGAAGTTTGGACTTTAGGAAATCTAAAGATTGAATAATTTGATTTTTAATGCATGATAAGACGGTTGATAAATAAACAATTTTAATTTTATACTTAAAGCTGTTCTTGGCAATTTATAAGTGATTAAAAGCTCTAATATTATATTAAAAAAAATCAATTTAACTCAATAGTTTAAATTGTTAGATGAAATCTATTATATAATTTTATATTTTTTAACAATACTCTTGCCATCTGAAGAAGAAATTAAGAGAAACAAACACACACCTCCAGACCTCAACTTCTATGAATCTTAAACAGCTAAATTAGCTTGCTTTTTTGAGGAACCAGATTACAGAAAAACTATGACAGCTTTAATTTAGAGAGCAGCGCTGCAAGAAGATAATCATTTTCATGCCTGACAAACTCTAAATGGAAGCACTATATAAGCATGGTGTAATCAAACAAGCAGTTTATAGTGCTTGAGAATATTCATTGTTCCTGATAAAGCTTAATCAGAGAGATAATCCCTCGCAAATTTAATCAAGGAATGAGCTAAACAAGTGAGTTTGTTGTCTGGATTTGAGTCACTCAGTTGTATTTATTGTTTATCATTATTATATCATTTATTTTTGTTGAGGTTCCTGTATTTTTGCAATTTTTCTATAGCAGTCTGGTTTTAGGTTATGTATCATCTTTATTAGCCTATTTTGATGCTAGAAAGATTTTTGGAACTTTTTTTGTCATATAATTAAGAAAGAGTACGTAGCTAGCTTCAGCATCATCCAGAGATCTTATTACAGTGAGGATATAATGTAAATGAAGTCAGCTGTTGGGATCCTCAATCCGACATCAGAAATAAAAAAAATTGGAGATCGGGATTGAGAATAGTTAGAAGGGATATGATTAACCAATAACTTGGTGCTTCTCTAATGAATTAGAACATCTCTCTAACCCTAACCTGGTAAACTACAACTCAAGCTAATAAAAACGAATGAATAATATATTATTTCTAAATACATCGATACATTATACATGCGGTCAGCTAAATGTTCAGACCTCTAATTGAACTAGCTACTCTGTGTGCTGATGATCCAGGCTTGATGAGATTGTGTAGCAGCATCTATGTTCTGGCTTGGAAAACCTCCCCTGGTCCTACACCTGTAAACTACGCACAATTTCAACAAAAACTTTATCCGATGATCTTCTAGTTGTTTAGCAAGAGGAGAGAAAAAATGATTCTAGGAAATAAATTAATATTTCACAGAGTCAAAGCTATAGTCGGTAGGATATGATGCATGGACATATATATATATATATATATATATATGAACTGGTAGATTGGTGATTAATGACACTGTCGATTGGATGGTATGCCAGCTCCTGTATCATGGATCCCACCGTGAGGTGGTTTGTGAGTATTTAGCCTATAAGCTACAGCATTGGTTAAAATCAAAGCAGTGGCTGAATGAGTCGTAGTTTTTCTTAATTAACCAATTTGCTTTTTCAGGTGATTAACATTGACATATGAAAGGCATATCTTTCTGGTATGTCACTGCTAGTATATGTGCATTTTTTATCAGAATAATATAAATTATATTCTGGAATCTCACCTAACAGTTTAAAGCTTTAAGTAAAATGATTTTTTAACATGATATCAGAATCTTCTTGACCCAACAGATACAAGTTCAAATCTCACCAACCCTATTTTATTTGATAAAAATCAAGCAAGGTAATGTGAGTTGTGCAAGTTTCAAGTTCAAATGGCTTTCACTTGAAGAGGTGTGTTGGAGAATAATATAAATCATATTTTAGAGTCTCACCTAACAGTTTAAGCTTTTAGGTGAAATGGTTTTCAATATTCAACCCCATGTAATTTAATTAATATTTGTTGTAATTCTTATTGTTGGTCCTCACTTTTATCTTTCTGTTTGATTGATAATCGTAGATGGACAAGGCCACATTGCTTGCTGCAGTCATTAGCGAGATCAAAGATCTCAAAAAGAATGCATTAGAAGCCTGTGAAGGTCTTCTTGTTCCAATGGATGACGATGAAGTGAAAGTGGAGACAGTTTTTGATGGATCTGAAGGTGGAACTTTGTATTTCAAGGCATCTATCTGCTGTGACTATCGACCTGAGCTTCTTTCCGATATTCGAAATGCCATTGAAGTTCTTCCTTTGAAGATGATGAACGCAGAAATATCAACCCTGGGAAGCAGGTTAAAGACGGAGTTTGTATTCACAGACAGAAGAAATAAGAATGGTTTAGAAGATGCTGATCAGGCACTACAGATTCTCACAGATTCTATTCATCAAACCCTAAAATCTGTCTTGGAGAAAGGTTCTGCCTCACCAGAATACTCACCATGGACAACACTTTCAAACAAGAGAATGAGGGTGACTTTTCTTTGATTCCTCGATCGAGCTCGTCTTCTTAATAGCCAAAAATCTTGTAGCTCTTGGTGCATGTTGATGGCAAGTATTATCTCTTTGTTTATTTCTTCTTTTAACTATTTCGTCTAAAAATTTAAGCGATTAGGTGAGGTCTCAAGATATAATTTATATTATTCTATAACATATTCTTTCAAGTGAAAGCTCCTTGGGCTTGAAACTTGTACATACTCATATTAATTTGTGTTTGATTTTTCATCAAATAAAATGAGGGTGAGATGGTTTCTTGACATGATATAAGAATCTTGTTGATTTAACGGTCACGAGTTCGTATCTCACCACTCTTATTCTATTTGATAAAATAAAACACAAGGTAATGTGAGTTTTTGCAAATTTCAAACATAAAAAACTTTCATTTAAAAAATTGTATTAAAAAATTAATATAAATTATATTCTAAAACTTCACCTAACAATTCAAGAAGATGATTCGAACAACTGGACTAGCTAGCCTCTGGGTCGATGAGGTGGTATCATTCTAGTAGTTATGAGCATGGATATTAATGTTCATTTGTATTGCTTAAAGCTCTTAACTGCAGCTGTTTTACGGAGTTTATTTTGTTTTTTTATTTGTTTCAATTTTTTTTTATTTCAGATTGTTAGGATGTGTCAATATCTAAAATAATTTTGAGAAATAAAAATATATACTGTTATTTTTATTCACTAACTTATTCATTGATTATAGACGACTCTGCTAGCCAAATCTTAAGGGTTTTCCTTTCAAGCTACAAACGTCGACCGCAGTTATTTGCAATACAATTAGAAGGGTCGATATCAATTATTAATTTATTTGGAGGAATAATTGAATTATATATTTTTTAATAAAGCGTTCAACTCAATATAATTAAATTGTGAAGTAATCAAGGTTTATTGTAATAGAAACAGTCAACTGTTTTAAAATAAAATAAATTAATGAATAATATTGTTAATACTAATTTGTTTTTCTAATATCAATGGTTTCTTTACTTGGTACTTCTTCGTAATTTTCTTAAGAAGAAAGTGCAGAAACATTTTATATATAGAAGTGATTAATTTGCTCATTCTTTTTAATGAGTGAATAATTATCCAATAATGATGAAATATTTTGTAAATCATCTCTTACGTTCAATTAAAATTGAACCACTCAAGTGATCACATGATTTTAAGAAATGGGTCTTTTTTTTGTGTAAAATTGTATTTTTTATTTACAAATATATTAAAATAATATTTTTTATTCTAAAAAAAATATTCAACACATAAAAATGATATGAGAACATGTTAGAGAATAATATAAATAATATTATGGGGCCTCACTTACAAGCTTAAGCTTTTAGGTGAGATGGTTCTTTAACATGGTATCAGAGCCTTGTTGACCCAGCGGTCACAAGTTCGAATCTCACCACCCCCATTCTATTTGATAAAAAAACAAGCACAAGGTGATGTGGGCCTGTGTAAGTTTCAAGCCCAAAGGGCTTTCACTTGAGGGAGTGTGTTAGAGAATAATATAAATAATATTATGAAGCCTCACTTACAAGCTTAAGCTTTTAGGTGAGATGGTTCCTTAACAGAACACACAAATTAAATTAATTTAAAGTAAAAAGAATCTTTTTTTCCCCTCCAAACACTCCCTTTGATTTTCCAATCTTTTGTTCCCTGGCTAGTCATCTTCTCCTTTTTCTTTCATTGCCTGCCTTATTCAGAATTCCTGTGAAAAAAAGTTTAATTGTTGGCCCATTAACTTTTATTTTCCTTAAATCCGCAACTTATCAATTATCATGTAACTCCTTGAAAGAGCTTCATTCATCGTTTTCTATATATGTTTTAAAGAAATTGTTGTATCTCATTTATGAATTATTCTTCAAATACATTAAAAAAAAATTAGTGTGGTAAAAAAATTAAACTATAAATTTTGAACGGATTTGAGAGCTTGATCATATATTTTTTGTATTCAAGACCAAGAAAAAATATAGATTCAAGGTCAAAATAAAGTAGTATTGGACAAATATACATAAAAAATTAAGTTCAATGGTATAATTAGATTTTTAATAGACCAATTTAATTTAATTATGAACCAAATAAAATTTAATTCTGCTTAGAAATTAATTTGGATCCAATTGAATAATCGAATTAGATGCAAGGACTTAATTGTATTAAATAGATCAAATTAAATTTGCTAGTATTTTAATTGGTGAAAAATTAAGTTTCAAAACCTAATTTGAGATTAATTTAGAAAATTAAAAAAAAATTGAAGACCAAATATCATCTATTTTACGTCTCTTTTCACTTTGATCTTCTATCTTTTGAATTTGACCCTTATTCCAAAAACAATAAGCAATTGATTGCTAATCTAAGCTTAGATCAATTATGTAGAAAACAAATTTAAGAATCAAATTAAAATAAACTATTCTAATTTATAATGATTTATGAAAGGGTGCATGGTATAAATGCTACGATAAAAACACTTCATGAATATTTTTTTATGATTTAAATATTTTTATTTCTAAAACACTTGTCAAAAATTTCACCCTGCATGATAAAAACAAATCCAAGGGGACATTTTCAAAACGAAAATAACAATCACTCCAATTTTTTTATTTCTTGCATATAACATTAAAAAAAGTGTAAATAGAAGAGGGAGTGAATAATAAATTTGGTGGAGAAATAAATAATTAAAATAAAAACAGAACATAAAAAAGATATCTCTTTATCGCAGAAGATCCAAACACGACAGTAATTAATTTCTCCTATGTTGCCACGTGTCGTTACAACTATCTGAAATTGAAGTCCTCTTTCTATAGTCTTACCTTCTTCTTTTTATGCTTCCTGTCTCCGTCCGTTGAAGTAAACTCTAAGACCAAGACGAAGGGAACTCTCAACGTCAAGGCTGCTCTGTTTCCTGAGTGCAAGAGAAGCAAACAAGTTGAATATGTAAAAATAAATTTTATTTCAGGATTAGCAGAGAGTGCGTTATGGCTCGAGAGGAAAGGAGTGGAAATGGATGTGGTGGTTCTTCTTCTTCCTCTACTATCCTCCAATTCGTACCCTTTTGTAGCTTAGTTGATGAAGGTTTCTGGCAAAGATTGTCTTATTTGAAGCTCAACAAACATGGCATCGGTGATTCTCCTATACCCATCACTGGTAATGTACCTTATCTTTGATTTGCTTTCTTTTTCCTTTTGGGTTTTCTGTAAGCTTTCAAATTGTTAATGAAATCTATGAAACGTAGTCTTTTTCAAATTGTAGGAGGCAGGTGTGGATTTTGTGTCTAATTATTTGTTAATATAGGCAATCTTTATTCACGTAAACTGGGATTTTGACTGGTCTTGTTGCAGGGTTTGTATGCGCCTTGCTCACATTCTCGAGTATCCAATCATTTGACACTTCTCGCTGAATCGTTGCCGACTGATAAGAATGGTCAGTCTTCAATGCCAGCACTCAGTCGCGGTAACAGGAACCGATGCCCTGTACCCGGGACCCTTTATAATACAAATACATTGGAGACATTCCATGCCCTGGATAAAAAGGAGTTTGCTAAAGGAGGAAGCAAACAAGCTATTTCATTTGGATTGATCTAATTCTTGAATTGTAGATGCGGGTCGTCTGTGATTTCTCTGTTCTTTTCTTTTCTTTCCCTTTTTAGAAAAATAAAGACATTTGCTTTGTCTCTTGGATGATAAATTTTATCATTGCAGTAATAGATTGGCATAATCGTAAGTTGTAAGAAATTGTGATGTGACTATTTGTCTTGTTCAAGCGGAGAAGGTATTTTGATTCATATTGGTCTAATTCTTGAATAGTTAATTTGGCCGTCTGAAATTTGTGATATGTGGATGAAGATGTGATGTGATTTCCTAGGACAAAAAATGCCAAATGAAGATTCTGTTTGTTGGATAAACTAGATTTGGGTAAAGACATTCACACTGAAACAGCCATGGAGAACAGTGTGGTCTTATCAAGGTTCCTTCTTATCTTATTTGCAGACCTTGAAAAATGGAGCTTCCATTACTGGTTTGCTTTTCCTGCCTTGGTGCTTGATCCTCCTGCAATGTTGATTGAATCAAATGTGCTTTGGAATGGGTTCACCTCAGAAGAGGTGCGTATAGTATGATAATTGTTAGGAATTCAGTGTATAAATAGCTGTTTTTATCTGCTATTAATGTTAAAATGTTGTTTGTAATGTGTAAGCAAAATCCGCATCAGCAGCTTGTAATGACTGGCATAACTCGAGCTTAAGTGCAGGCACAATCATCACTTTTCTAATTGTTCTCATATCATTTGTACAAAATGAAATCAAAGCAGCATCATTATTTTCTTCTCCATTATGTTTGGTTTGATCCTCCTCGGATATCAAGATCTGCTGTTTGTTTGATGACATAAATGCCGGTGCCCACGAGCAACTTAGATAAAATATGAAACAAAACTACTGGACTGAGTTGCTGATGGAACAGATGAATTTGAAGTTTGAACTCAAATTCGATAAAAGCAACGTACTGCATAGGTAAGAACACAACACTGGGGTGAGCTATGGTATTGCATGGCGAGAGCTTTTATGTACATCAACTGAGAAGGCAAAGACAAGTAGGTTTGTTCTAATTGTTGTCTTGAGCTGAGTCGAAGTTTCGAGTATTTGAGGTTTGCTTTTTAATGCAACGTAGTAGGGGGGTGAACTCATTCAAGACAAGTAGAATAATTTCTATTATTTTATTTTTTTCAACCCAAGATGTTCTTAGCAAAGACTGGATTTTCTTTTCATTTTTTGCTAAACTTGTACTAATCTCTAATTATTCAAAGAATAATCTTAATTGATTTTTCCAACTAATTTCTATTTCTAACAAAAAAATAGTAAGTTCCCAAAAAATGGGGTGGTTTTTACGGAAAAGATATACAATTTGGATGAAACTCATTATATTGATGAATGAGGAAGTTTAATTTGAGAATTTGCTATAGCCAATACTTTCAAGAACAAAATTTGAAGAATTAACATTAACAAATAGACTAATTAAAAAAGAGACTAGAAGAGGATGGGGTTTTATTGAGTAGCAGCACCTTGCTCATCCTCCCTTATTGTGTACCAAAGAGACTATTCATAGAACTGTTCATCATGTAAAACAATTTTACGTCATTCAACTTTGGTTTCTTTCAATCTAATCCTTAAAACTTCCTATATAAAATCATCGAAGAGTCTCAAGAGAGAATAACTTTGATTTTACTGCCAGTAAATTTATTTTAGAGAGGAATTCAACAATTCTTGTTTCCTCTCAAAATGATGGGGGGAAAATAGATACAATTTCAAATAAATTTATATCTGAAAGAATAAATGAGCTAGCTTGTAGATCGGCTTGAATAACGAGTACCATTTTAGATAGCAAAAAAAGAAAGCAATAAAGCCGATGAGGGAATAAATATATTATACAATTAAATATATACAATCAGCGGTCTCATTTCAACCCGGCACCAGTGGTCTAGTGGTAGAATAGTACCCTGCCACGGTACAGACCCGGGTTCGATTCCCGGCTGGTGCATCATCTTTTCAGTGCTTTTGTATTTTTTAATAAATGTTTTTTTCAACTAATTACAATTAAAGAATATCCAAGTCTAGCCACCTTCAAAGCAAGTCGTTGATCATGATGACTCCTCCCAATACTTTCCCCCCTCTTATAAACGATCGAAAAAAAGTCCACAGCACTTTCCTCTGTCAATCTCTACCTCTAGAATTTGAATCTTCAAGTTAGTGCTACCTCGATTCAAGAATCCAATTCAAAGTCCTATGAATTTTGTGCTTCACGCCAGTCAAGTATCCTGGTAGAATAATCTAAAGCAACATGAGCAGCCAATGAAGAAGAAAGCAGCCCTTAGAGGGACAGCAGTTTGGCAACATTCATTTTATTAAAAATTAAATCATATTTATATTAGTTTCCCCTTCAACTTGTCATTTTGGAGTTTGGAAATTGTCACTTTATGGTCTGTGTCCTGTGTATATTCTTTAAGATATCCATGGAAATTGTACCAGACTTTGCTTCACTGTTGTAGGCATAAGTTTGCAAGGCAGCAGCCGAAATGAGAAATATTTTTACTATTATAGTAATAAACGACTATATTTCATCAGCCATGAATCACGAAAGCTCTCCTGATCTTGTTCAATGATTTGGAAAGTTGAAGTCAATCAGAAATTTAGCATCGTTTTAGCTCAAAGACTAAAAAGCGTGGCCTAGCGGTAAATGAAAGAACTTGTTCTTTCCTCTTAATCCGGGATCAAGCCCTGTCATGCACGCCTGTTATCATGAACCGAGGGTTAGTTGTTGTTCATGCAAGCTAACCCGGACATCCCGGTTATTAAAAAAAAAAAAAAGCTTGGCCTAAAACCACCACACAGATATGCAGAAAAAGCAAACAGTCAATCCCCAGAAAGGGAGATGGTTTTATTTTTCTTCAAGTCTCATCCAAGTCTAGAGCTAGTGGGGTTTTGCGCTTTTTTGGCACATAAAACCTAAAAAATGTTGTGGGATGATATAATCATCCAACGAACTTTTCTCTATCTTTCTGGTGAGGCATGCAGTTGTTGACTGTGGAGCCTGAGATCTGACTAGTTCAAGATCAATATACCTTCGTAGCCTACAAAATTAGTGGAGTGCCCATTGCGAGTTCCATTTTGCGTATCTCGTGTTAATTAGACCTTCTCCTTCGGCTGCGATCGAGCTACGAAATTTCGCTAATTGGGAAACACATCTGAGGGATCTGCGTCCATGATATGGCAAAAGAGGATTATCAACAATAAAGATCCAAGACGTCCATGATATTTCTACTTGCCTAATTTCATAGAATCCATGAACTCAAGTTATAGAAGAAGAAATCAAACAAGAAAACGCTTATTTTGATCAGTGCTGTTTCCTTTTTTCTGTGCAAATAAGATATTCAAAGACGCAATTGAATAGAACCGATTCATTTTATGTACGCATGCCTTGGTCTTTCTTTCAAGATTTCATGCGCATGAATCTTGAGCTGCTAGAACCTCTATTTCCCCATGCGTAAGTTAACTACTTGATCAGGTGTGCCACTCGACATTTGATCATGCGTAATCCTTTTTTTTATGCGAGAAAACCCACTAATAGGAAAAATATATTTTGTGGGATCCAGATAAACGAGTAAAATTCTAATTGTCTTAGTCTCTTACAAAGGGATGCACGCTCGGACTCAAATTCAAAATCTATCATGCAGATCATAAATTCTTTTTATCATCACGTCACGTTACTTAGAGGTAATCCCACTTCCGTCAACCACAAACCATGCTAGCCATGGGTGCCTGTTCCACAGGTAGGAAAACCTAGGGCTCAGCAAATGGATGAAAGTTTATAGTGGAATCCGAGTTGGAGATGCCACGAACCATTGACGCTCCATTATGAATGCAACTTCCACCAAAACTTTTAAGGGATAGAAGAAAGAACGGGAGAGGTCGGTCATTTTTGGTGATTAGCGGCGCACAAAGTAAACGTTTTCGCTGAGTAGATAGTTGACTAATTAATAAGGAAGGCACGGCTACAAACTCAAGTTGCTAATTTATATCTACTATTCGTGCTTTAATACTAAAACCTTGTCTGCATCTACATATTGTCTGTGTTGGTGCTAACCATTGTCTACAAATGGATGATTAATTTATATAAATAAAATATGATATTGTCTGGGTAGTACGTATGTATATTATCTCAGCTTAAAAACCCTAACCTAATTTTAGTATTAAAGGATTTCTTTTAGGTATAACACCTCTCATCCAAACAACTATCATAATAAAAAAATTCTATAATTATGCTTTTTTTTTCAGGTTTCATGAGGTTGAGCGAGTTAAAGAAAAAAAACGCATAACCCCGTAGACTACTTTTTAGCTGAGGTCTATTTGGTATTTATTAAAAAATAATATAAATTATATTTTGGAAACTTTACCTAACAGCTTTAAATTTTTTAAGTGAAATGGTTCTTTGACATGATATCAGAACCTTGTTGACTCAGCGGTCACGAGTTTGAATTTCATCACTCTCATTCTATTTGATAAAAATCAAGCACAAGGTAGTATGAGTTTTATACAAGTTTCAAACTCAAATGGATTTCACTTGAAAGGATGTGTTAAAGAATAATATAAATCATATTCTGGGGATCTCACCTAATAGCTTAAACTTTTAGGTGAGATGGTTCTTTAACGATATTATGATAGAAAATTGCTTTTTAAAATATTTTTTTATATAAAGATATGTTAAAAAGATTATTTTTAACATTAACATATCAAAACAATATAAAAACATCCAAAAAAATATTAATTTTAAATTTTAAATTTTAAATTTTAAAACAAAATCTAAAACGTACATTAGCAGTACATGACCAGATCAGTGCCCGTCATCACAATGGAGAAAGTGGAAGACCTCAATTTGGTTTGACGCCTGAATTAAGGCAAGAAGATGTCTTTCAAAGGCTAATCTTCGTAAAGTGGAAGACCTGATCAGTGCCCGTGGACTACTTTCATTTATGCTTTTAAATCGATTCTTCTATACTCCAAATTTGAATTTCAAAAACATTAGAGAACAAATGAATTTTTTTTTTTTTATAACTAGGATGTCTGGATCCACTGAATATCTTGCAAGCCCAGTAAATAGATAAGACACCATGACAGTACACAGAGAGGACTCGAACTCCCTTCCTCCGCTGAGCCAATTCTTTAGGTGCAACAAATGGAGTTTTTCTTCTACTAATGCATATCACAATTTTTTAAATTATTGGCCATGGAATCACTGCCCATGTGAATAGCTGTGCAACAGATCAAACCCCATCATCATTTTCATTTCTGAACATAATTAACGAGCTAGCATTTCGAGACTTAAACAATAAAATGTATAAACCTGGAAAACCTAACCTTTTCTGCTGCCTCATTTTTCTTATAAACTGTCAAAGAATCATTTCATTTAAAAATTTTAATTTTTAGATAAAGTTTCAGAATATGATTTATATTATTCTCTAAAACATCCTCATAAGTAAAAGCTTTTTGGGCTTGAAACTTCCACAAACTCATATTATCTTGTGCTTGATTTTATCAAATAGAATAAAAATAGTAAGATTCGAACTCGTGACCGTTAGGTCAACAAGGGTATGATACCATGTCAAGGAACCATCTAACCTAAAAACTTTAAGATTTTCAAAATATAATTTATATTATTTTTCGATATATATAATCAGATTACCACATTGTCTTTCACTCATGAGTAGACAGGAAAATTCTACATGTTGGTTGGTTTTCCCTTGTTCCAGCCACAAATCTCTCGGACACGTTGTATTTAATTATACAAAAGAATACTACAGGGTGTTTTTCTTTTTGTTGGATCGTTTGAAATGGAGATTCAGAAATGTTTACTCACCCAATTCCTTCGAGGAAATATTATCAGGAAGCAGGATCTTTTTTTTTTATCTGAAAAAGAAGATTTAATAGACCAATTAACAGCCCCCTATTCAGTGCTGGATGGATGACACGTGTTAAGGTGTAGCAAACTTCATGGCTTGATAACAGCGCCATTATTAGCGAACACCAAGGCTAACGCTGCTTGGACACCACATGCCATTAATGTAGCTTACATAGATTCAGAGATTTATTTAATAGTTAGCGTAGACTTTTATCATCTTTGGTGCAAACATCAATGTAAAGAGTCAACAAATAGTCTTAGCTGTCCGATAATTCGTTACTCGGTTAAATTTGTTAAATAAATCTTATTTATAAGTTTAAGTTGTTAATTGAGGTCTCAGAATATAATTTATATTATTTTCTAATACACACCCTCAAGTGAAAGTCATTTGAGTTTGAAACTTGCACAGGTCCATACTATCTCGTACTTAATTTTTATCAAATAAAATGAGGGTGGTAAAGATTCGAATTTCATGACCGCTGCGTCAACAAAGCTCTGATACTATGTTAAGGAATCTTTTTTTTGGATGTGAGGAACCCCGCTCTCTAGAAAACACACTTTGTGGGCCTAGATAAACGAATAAAACTCTGGTTGTCATGACTTAAACTCAAAATCTACTGTGCAAATCATAAGTCTTTTTATAATCACATCACGCTCTTTGGAGACTATGTTAAAGAACTATCTCACCTAAAAAATTTAAATTATTTAGTGAGATCCGAGAATATAAATTATATTATTCCTTAACAAACTTCTCTTAGATTATAAGATGGGTTAGGAGACAAAATCACAATCCACCAAATACCCCGATCATATATCCTTAATTAGACTAATTTGTGTTGAATACGTATGTATTCACTAATCAGTCCCTCCCTTGTCAGATGGCACGTATTGGTAATTAAATCCACAAAACACATGTACATTTATGGGTGTGTTAGCGATCTTGATATTGTGCCTTATATATCCCCTACAGCTCGAGAGTTAAAGAGACAACACTGTTCCCTCTGCATGTGCTCTCTGCTCTTCATGTAATTTTCGATCCCAGCAGAGTCTCTCTCATCTACCTTCTGATTATCATACAGTTCTCGTCCATATATATACTCTCTCAGAATTGATCAAGTGCTTTCACAGATGGTTCTGTAGAAAAAAGAGTTACAAAAGAAACGCAAAAACAAGATCTTGATTTGCTTCATGTCTCAGACGCAAAGGCCAACCATGCCTGAAACACCTCCTTCCCCTTCTATCTGGGCACGTTCTCGCATGAAACTCCAATTCTTTGCTCGTGTCAGGCGGTTTCTTGCAAGCTAAAACGACACCAGAGGAATGCTAAATCAAGAAATAAAGTTGTGGTCAGCAAGGAAGAGCAAGTAGCTACTGCGGATAAACAAAGTGGTGGTGGTGGTGGTGGTGATGATTCTGTGGTGTTGCAAAGATCGGTGAAGAGACTTCACTTTGGAGGGATGGAAGAGAAGGAGATGGCAGCTGTTGAGATTGAAAGACTAGCTAGAGAAGATGTTAAGATGAGAAAGTTGATGGCTGAGCTTGGAGTTATTCCTGCCTTGGTGGGGATGGCGGCTTCGGAAGTAGCTGGCCGTCGGAGAGTGGCTATTAAGGCTTTGATTGAGCTTGCTGACGGGACTTACACGTAAGTCTCTCTTTTTTCCCTACTTTTTAATACAATTTGATTTATCTTTTTCTTTTTTTTACTTGGACTAGATTATGCACAGTAAATTATTAAACCAAGGGTCTGTTTTTGTTATGAAGGCATTGCTTTTGAGCCACTTAGATGTTAGGGACGATAACATTGACCCTGTTTATCCATGGCTTAACCACCAATGAAATTCGATCAGAGTCCTGAATCACCCCCCGTCAGACATTCAATTGAGCAAATTTTGTTTAAGAGATTCTGCAACTTTTCTGATAAAAAAAATAATGCAAAAGACAGCTTTATGGAAGGCATTGGCATTGGAGAATTTGCCTAAACCTAACATCAACTTGGGTATTAGGTACACCAAAGTTGATGAAAGATGTATCGAAGGGTCAAATTCCACTAGCACTTAAG
The DNA here is from genome assembly GCA_029204005.1 of Salix udensis. Lineage (NCBI taxonomy): Eukaryota > Viridiplantae > Streptophyta > Magnoliopsida > Malpighiales > Salicaceae > Salix > Salix udensis. The sequence continues at coordinate 3,423,506 of CM055029.1, read as the reverse complement.
GTTTGACTGACCATCCATGTCAAAATCTATTATTATATTGTAATGCTATGAAGAAAAAACCAAAGTTTGTGCAAAGAACTTATGGGTTTGGATGTTATTTTTCAACCAAGTTTGAGAAAATGGAGTTGGGTCTTTGGCAGCATCTGGGGGGTAGGATTCGCAGCTATTTCATTATTTGAGTTAGGGTGGGAAATACGAGGGCCATATCAAATTTCGTGTTAAAGAAAGCTGTCTTCCTCTAGGCGTTGTAAATATTTCTTGATTATACCCATGTATGATTGCTCTTATTTATCAATATCTATAAAGATACTGTTTTTGAATATCCATCTGTGAAAAGATGTTATCTTTGAATATTTATTACCCTGTATATTAATATTTGCAAATCTCTAAAATGAAGGCTGCAATCACGCTGAACTGTAAATTAGCTAGCTAGCTGTTCTTTCTGCAGAACTTTGTCTGAACTTTCAGGCATCTGTGTGTGTATAAATCCTTCCATTTGCAATTCTTTTCTTCTTGTTCTAAGCTCTGTTTTCATTTCCATTTGGGGGATTTAATGATGGTTTTCATATTTTTCTACGAACTCATTTGTCAATCTTATTACACCCTGTGAAAATCGAAACCTAATTAATCAGTTAAAAAGGACAGCCATAGGAATGTTAATTATTATGATCTGCTCCTCAAATCAACACCATGTGAGAATAATTAATCGGGAGGCCACGAAATGCGCTTGTTACACGCTCTGTTGGGAAGCATAGAAGGAGCAATGGTGTTATTGAATCGACAATCTTGTCTTTAAATAGAAACTAATTACAGCTCATGAGAATTAGTGCAAGCGATCTCTGGACAATAAACATATTCACATGTTGACTTCCATCTTTCAACTCAGATCTAAATCCAGGAATCTCTTTTGACTTTTTTAGAGAGACAGTGATTTGTTTAATAAAACAAACCTGGTAGTTGGTTAGTTTGGTGGGCAAGATGCTCATCTTTGATGGGGAGACCTTTAAAAATGCTACTGTCTACTAACCCTAGTACAATAATGATACACTTTTTGGTTTATTAGCTGCAACTAGATTAGTGTGCTGTTCTTATTTTAATTAATTTGTTTTTCCCCCCACTTCAGGAACAAGGCTCTCATGGTGGAAGCAGGAATTTTCTCAAAACTACCAGTTAACATAGATGTTTTAGAAGAACCAACAAGACATGAATTTGCAGAATTGATCCTGTCATTATCTTCCCTGGCAAACCATACCCAATTTCCTCTTGCTTCATCAGAAGTTTTGCCATTTCTGATTCGAATTCTTGAGTCAAACTCAAGCTGTGAAACCAAGGAGTCGTGCCTGGGTACTCTATACAACCTGTCGGCTGTGTTAGACAATGCAGGAGCTTTGCTCTCTAATGGGGCTGCTCAAACTCTCCTGAGGCTGATACCAGTAAAACCACTCTCCGAGAAAGCTCTTGCAACCCTAGGACATTTAGTGGTGACCTTAATGGGGAAGAAAGCAATGGAAAATAGCTCACTTGTGCCAGAGAGCTTGATAGAGGTAATGACATGGGAGGATTATCCCAAATGTCAGGAATTATCAGCTTATATTTTGATGATTCTAGCTCATCAAAGCTCAGCTCAACGCGAAAAAATGGCGAAATCTGGCATTGTCCCTGTACTTCTTGAATTGGCTTTACTGGGGAAGTCCTCTGGCTCAAAAGAGATCACTAAAACTACTGCAATGGTTCAAAGATGAGAGGCAAACAAGGATGGGGCCACATTCTGGGCCTCAAACAGCGAGGATAGCAATAGGGTCACCTGTAAATCACAGGGAAGCTCAAGAAGGAAAGAAATTGATGAAGAATTTGGTGAAGCAGAGCTTGCATAAGAACATGGAGATGATAACTCGGCGAGCCAATGCTACTTCAGGGGATTCTTCTTCCAGGCTCAAGTCCTTGGTTATCAGCACGAGCTCTAAAAGCTTGCCCTGCTAAAGATTTTTTCAGGCCCTTTAGCAATTTCCAGGCTGCTTTTCAGATTCCAGTTCTCATGTTTGTTGATTATTGTAAGCAAATCAGGGGATTGTGACCCTTAATTACCACATAAATGCTTTTTGTGTGCAGTATAGCTGATGATAATTGTACATGAACTAAAAAAAAATTGAAGTCTCCAGATGGGGGGGTGTCATTCCCATTCTTTCCAAGAAGATCAACCTCAGTTCTTGCACAGACTGTTTTTCCTATTTTTGTAGCCTTCCAGTTGCCAAAAGTAGATGATAAATCCTTGCTATCCATAGCCTCATGGCTACTAATCATAAGCATGTGTGAGCAAATTTCAAGCTGCTGCAGTCTTCAACTAGTATCTGCATTGGGCAATCAACCCTAGCCCAGCAAAACTAATTCAGGATGTTTCGCACTGTGTTTCAAAAGTGTTTTTGAAAAAAAATAAAAGTTTTTTTTATTTTTTTTATTTTAAATTAATTGGTGTTTTTAGATCATTTTTCATGTCTTGACATCAAAATTGATTTTTTTTTAAAAAATCATTTTGATGTATTTCTAAACAAATAATATTTTCACAAACAACCTCAATCACAGTCTCAAACAGGCAGACAATTAGGCTCACCATAGCATAGATTAAGTAACAAAGGGTTGGTATTAATTTCCATGGTTAAAGATGGAAATTTTGAGATTACACCTATACCACCTTATATTAGGCAAATATATATATGAAGTTAAAGAAAAGAGTCATCATATAAGTTTTTTTAAAAAGTAAAAACTAGGAAAAACATAACACTAATCCTCAGAGTTTAGAACTAAGAGGGTTGTTTACATAACTAGAAAAACCACAATTACCTTAATGTGTCATTTACAAGGTTACCATTATTTTCTAGCCTAACAAAAATCAAATGATGTAGTGTACACTTTTCTATCTTGCTTTGTGTACAATAGGTATTTTTCTAAACAATCATACATTAGATGATTTAGGAGTTTTAAAAAAAAGTTCAATCTCTCATCAAAATTGGCATTTAGTATTAGAGCACAAATTGGAAGAGAGAGAAAAAAAAACAAAGTTTGGGTTTGAAGCCAATTTTCAAAATTATACAAGTTATATGTGTTCATAATCTAATATCACATATAAATCAGGAAAAAAACAAAAGAAATGTAAAAGATCATAATGTTTTTCTGAAAAAAGTAAAGAAACTATCTCTAATGCAAAGGTTCATATATGTGTGTTTGATTTAAATAAATTGTTTGGGTGTCATTTAAAAAAATATATAAGGATAAAAAAAATTTAGACTTTAATACCTAATTGTATATATAAAAATTTAAAAATAAAACCCCTAGAAATCAAGTCAAGTGTGATGAAACAAACCTAAAACACTCAAGTTTTTCAAAACAATTACATAAATAAATAAAAAGGATTATATTTGTAGCACAAAGTTTAACAGAGAGAGAGAGAGAGAGAGAGAGAGAGAATTGTCTCTAAATATTTCTCATTAATGAAAGTAAAACTAATAAAAAACTAACATTGGTCTCAAAAGTTTCTAGTTAAAAAAGTTTGGATGAAATCTAATTTTATTTTTATTGGATTGAAGGTCAGGACTGAGCCCAATATAAGGTCATTAATCTTCTAATATGGTAATTTGACCCATATTTTCAAGATAAAAGCACAAATAGATAATCGATATTACTTGCAATATATCCTCTCTTTTTTATCTATTTGATGACTCTCTGATGATTTAAATTAGAATGAATTCATGGAAAAATCAATTATCCTTTTTAGATAGGATTTTTTTTTAGATATATCTATTTTTTTTCTTTGAGATAGAATTGGTATTGTTAAAGCAAAGAGAAAAAATTGAATCTCTTGCGATTATCTTTTTTTCCTCCTTTAATAGCCCCACATATGCTTCTTTTCTTTGTAGAGAAAAAATTGTCCTATTCATAAAATATATTTGTCTCATCATGATAAAATATTTGTTTATCTATAATCCTATTGAGGGGGGCATCCGGGCTCAACTTTTTTCACTCTCTTGATTTTAGGGATAAAGAGAAAATGTTTGTCGCTTTTTCGACGTCAAAGAAAAAATCATCCAATCACACCACTACAACCTATACTTTTCACCTTTTTATCCATTATTATTGCCAATATCACTATTTTGTTATCACAACACATCATTATTCTCTTTATAATCATTTATGTTTTATATTGTTACTTATCATAAATAACATATCTAAAAATATATTTAATATAAAACATTTTATGTAAAATAGTTTTTTACTGACAATAAAATATTTAAAGGGAAATCACTTGCTTGCATAGTTTTATATAAACAATGAAGGAGGTTTCTTTTTTGCCTTGACTTTTGAATTGACTCTTTTTTTCCCAATATAACCTTTCAACATTTTCTTTATTTTTAATTGACTTTCATAATTTATTTTAATTTGATTTCTATAAAGTTATTGTTTTTTTTAAGCAAACATCTTTGAATTTAGTAAGTGCTAGATTTTAGGTGCGTCATTTTTGTTATCATATAATTAATTAAAAATATTTTTAAAAAATGAAGTTATTAAACACAATGTATTTCCATGACTTAAGTCATAATTTTGGTAGGTTAAGTCATTATTTCTGAGTTGATTTAATATGTATTTATCTTAATATTAAAAAAATTATCTATGATTTTTTTAAAAACCAATCCATGTCTTTACTAATTATTTAAATAGTCTTTGTACTTGTTAAATTAAGTGAATAATGTTGGGGCAAAAAAGAATTTTAAGAAACAAAATTATTAAACCGAGAACAAATCATGACTTAGTTTTAAAGTTTAGTAGATAAAGTTGTGAAGTCTGAATCGATTCAATATATAATTGTCTCAATATTAAAAAAACTAAAATTTTAAAATATTCTCTCAATGATAAATCTATATTTTTACTAGGTCATTTAAGTTATCTTTGAATTCTTCAAGTTAATTAAGTTACATAACAACAAATTCAATATAATTTAATTTTAAATTCAAATTACATAAAAAATAATCAATTAATTATTTTTTAAAATTAACTCATTATTCCAATATAATAGAAATGCCAAAAAAATTCCATCCAAATTCTTCTTTTTGGTTCAAACTAGCCCGTAAAACAAAAGGATAGAAGATCAATTTCACTAAGCTTAGTTCAGGCGAGTTAACATTCTCATAAATGAAGCTTGCTCAAATACCTTAGCCCAAGCCTCCAATAATAGCCCAGCCCAATTAGAACTCATTCAGGATCATCAGGCATGGACTTTAAAAACAAAACAGCATCAAGGCCATGAAACCCTTAACGGTCTCCAAAATAAAAATGAAAAATGTAATTAAAATTGTTTTTAAAAAATATTTTTAATATCATTAAAAAGTTTAAAATTATTAAAAAAAATTTAATTTAAAATAAAAAATAAAAAAATATATTTTTAAATTTTTCAAAAACATATTTTCGAAAGATAGTGTGAAACAACCGTAAATCCCCCAAACTTCAATCTCCACAAAATCAAGACGGTTTTATTCTCTGTCTAGTGCATCCTTTCTAGGGTTCATTCCACGCTAACCACCAATCCTCCTCCTTCTCCTCCGTCATCAACACCATGGACTTCATTAAAAAACGCAAAGCCGACGAAATCGGCAATTCAATCCCCACCGGAACCACTCCCTCATCCCCTCTAACCCCTGAAGAAATCCGTAAAATCGTCGAACCATTTACCAAAGACCAACTATTAGACATCATCCAATCCGCCACGCTCCACCATTCTGACGTTCTGAACTCTGTCCGTTCCGTAGCCGACGGGGACATATCCCTCCGAAAGCTTTTTATTCGCGGTCTCTCTGCCGAGACAACCTCGGAAACCATCCAAATTCTCTTTTCTTCTTTCGGAGAACTCGAAGAAGCTATTGTTATTCACGACAAGAACACAGGTAAATCGAAAGGTTTCGGGTTTATTACATTCAAACATGTAGACTCTGCTATGCTTTCGATTAGAGAACCCAGTAAAAAAATTGATGGAAGGATTACTGTTACGCAATTAGCATCGAATAATTCGAGCACTACTGATGTTTCGTTAAGGAAAGTATATGCTGGGAATGTGCCTTTTGAGGTTAGTTCGGAGAGATTGCTGGGTTTTTTTTCAATGTATGGTGAGATTGAAGAAGGCCCGCTTGGGTTTGATAAATCGACTGGGAAATCAAAGGGCTTCGCATTTCTTATATACAAGAATGAGGAGGGGGCAAAGGCTGCTATTGCTGATCCTATGAAAAATATTGATGGGCATCAAGTTGTTTGTAAATTTGCTGCTGATAATAAGAAGGTTAATAAGAACAATAAGGGCGGTGCGATTACACAAACATCACAACCATTAACGTATCCACCGGTGACAGGAAATTCACAAAATTATGGGCCTGCTAGTACTAATAACTATCAGATGAATACTTCAATGATGGGTTCTGGATACAATGGTGCTTATAGGCTTCCACCATATGTAGGGGCGGGTTTGAATGATGGTGGACTGAATAACGCAGGAGCTTCAATGTATAGGATGCCACAGACTTCGGGTTCTGGGGTATATCCAGAAACCCGGGTCTTATGCATTTCCTCAGCACCAGCAGCCATCGTCAATCCCACCTCGATTGCCACAGGGAGCTGGAGGGATGTATCAGGGCATGCCACCACCATATTACTGAAGGTAATTATTGCTATTTATTACTTTCAATTGATTTTGCTCAGTGTGAGGTTCTTTTATTTTATGTGATTTTACTATGCCCCCTTTCTTTTCTTTTTTTGCATCAAACCTGTTGTTTTGTGTTAGTAATTGCATTTGTTAATTTTTGGACTAATTACTGTCTCTTCGATTGTTGAGAAGCCTTTTTCACAGCTCAATGGATTTGACAGTGTTGTTAAAGCATTTTCGTTTTTGGAAAGTGGGTCATAGATAAACAATTATAGCTACTCTCATGAAAGATGAGATTTTTCTAATCTTCCATAGATACATTGGATTCTTTGTTTTTTGTATTTTATGGCTTTCCGCAACTTTTTTTTAGCTTGTTATTTTGTCCTTTAGCCTGCATTAAGCTTTATTGTATATGTTTGACATTGATGGGTGTTTGATTCAGGTGTGTGAGAGCGTCTTGGGCACAAGTACTTTAAATGGTTGTCGTGTTTTCCTGAATGCAAGCAATGAATCTTTAATTTAATTATGTGGACTGCTGTGCTCTTGTTGCTGCTTCACTTCATCTGCTTCCATAAGTTGTGGTTGGATTTGTGATGGATGCAACTTAAACTTTACAAAAGATAGTAAATATATGCAGAACAGTGTTTTTGCAGAAGGATTGTTGGCCTTTTCTGCTATGCTGGAATTTATGTTGATGTAGATTATAAATATCACTTCTTTTTTTCCTGGTTCTTGCTTTTTTTGCTGCTCAAGAAGAATTTGGTATTTGAGATTTCTTTGTTGCCTTTGCATTGCTATGGTTGTGTTAATTTTTTATTTCAATGGGTAAAATGTATTTTTTTTATTTCACTTGTTATGGTTTCCAAATAGTTCAATACCAAAGTTTCTGCCAGTGGTCCTTCATCGAACTTCAATACTGAAACCAAAACTTGCTCTGTCCCCTACTCTCATTGTCTCTCTGATACCTACCTAGCCTAGCTCCTATACACTCTTTTTTTCTGGCCTGGAATATTGATATCTCTCTGTGAGAGAAAAACAACTGTCTTCAGCTATTAGATGATCAATTTGATGTCTTTTTATTCATGCCCTTTGAACTTGCTTTTGACCTTCCATCCTTTCTCCTTGTTATTTTGTGTCAAAATGCATTTCAGTCCCTCAGTTTGATTTTCCCCCCCCAGCCAAATGGACAGCTTCTATACGTGGTTATTTATATAGTGTTGTGGTTTATGCTTCATGAATGTAAATTGAATTACAGTGCTTCTGGCACCTTGGAGTTCAACTATTGATATTTGTGCTGCTTCTTGTATCTCTACATTCTTTCTGCTCTTCCATATAATTTTTCTGGCAGCATTTTTCTGGTTGTTGGTCTCTTTGGGTTACAGAAATATTGAATGATAGTATTTTAAGAACAATTGAAAAACAACAGAATGACTATGTGAACATGTTATCATATGGAAACACTATGCAAAGGGATACAAATTTCTCTGCAATATGCAAATTTGGACAATGTAATCGAGGCCTAATAAATAAATATAACACTTGTGTAAATTTGGTATAGATAAAACTGGAATACATTATTCTATCCTAGATAATCTATTGGAAACTAGTGGAAACCTGATTTTGGGTTATGTAATGACATTTTCTGCTTTGGCTTTCTTATTATCTTGGTTGATGTTTTTGTAAGATGTGTCTTTGTTATGTCAAGTTTTCACTGCTACCTATTATGAATTTGTGGCTCTCAAATCAAATTCCCCTTCTTTTATAGGGTAAATCCCTTTCACTGGCCCCTTTTCCTGATTTCAGAAATTAGGTATGTGGCAGAATTGTTTTTGAAAATCTATGGTTGCATCTCAGAACCTATGATATATGATTAAATTACTGTTCACACAACCTGTCATTTGGCGTTGGAACCAAAACTTAAGTGTTCTTTGGTGGTTTGTTGCCAATATTTTTATGGTGAGGATGTCTTACCTCAAATTATATGCGCATTTGAAGTTGGGGTTCCAATTTGCTTTCCCATTGGAAACAAACAGTGAGGGACATTTCACTCAATGAACAACCTGTATCTCTAGGACATCTAAAGATTGGCTCTTTTAATGCATTTTTTGCTGCTTGAAAAGATATTTTTCATTCCATAAATTCCTACAAGTTTTATAAACCTAATTTATAGGCAGAAAGTCATTTTAGAATCCCATATTTGTCCTAAACTCCTGCTAGAAACAGGTCTTGCTTGAGTTCTGATTTGCTCTTTTGCGGTGTCCATTGATATATTTGTTTACCTGGGTTTTTCCTGTATCAAAATTGTTGAATTTGAAAGATATTTCATTTAAGGTGTTATATGATTGAAGATAGTTTCAATTCTTTATCTTATATTAGTCACAAAAATGAAAGAAAATTTAGATCAATATGCATTGCACTAAGAGTTATATTACCTTTTGGTTGCAATTTTGATTGTAGATCTAAACAAGCATTATAAGGAATGCACATTGATAACTTAGCAATCTCAAGATTTGAGATTAAACCATGTTAACAGTAATGGAAATTGTTTTTGGAAAAAGTTATAAATTAGTCCTTAAACTATTACTTCTATGGTCATAGCTAGAAGCATATATTTATAGTTTTCTCAGGTTCTTGTTTGTGTGATATGAGTAATAGGAGAATTTAGGTTCCTTCACCTCTGCTTTAATGCTTAGGTAGATTTGCATTGCATTGATTCATATTTTGTAACAGTAATGGAAATCAAGTTGCCCCGTTTGGATTAATATGCATCAAATCAAGGCTTCTTATGGTATGTACATTTTGGAACTTTAATGTTTATACAAATACATATGAATTGCAAATTTATCTGCTTCTGCAAGTATCAAAAGTTGATCATCAATTCGGTACTAACTTGAGCGTCATAGTTTTACTGTTTATGTAGATTGATAAAGCTAGGCAAATGGATTTGTATAATATTAAACTAGAAACATGGTCATAAATGGGTCTACAAGTCTTAATTATATATAGACCTCGGACCTGGTCTTTTGCTACTTTTGCTCGGACCTTGTACATTCTAGGTAGGATTTTGTTCTTGGAGTTTACAAAACATGCACAGGGAAGTTATTGTGTCGGGGTAGAGTTTGTGAGGGCATCTGTCTGATAGGACTCAGCCCAGCATGGTGGGGAGTCAAAGATGATTACTGCTTTGGCAATGGTGAATGGAGATTCCATGGTCAGAGATCTTTCGACGGTGATACGTTTTCAGGCAACGCAGATAACTTTTTCAAGGCTCTATGGTTTGCAACTTGCACCTTATAGTCGGGGCTTTTTTAACATTCTAATATCATTTTTTTTACTTTTGAATTGATGTTTTCCTTTCTATTAAAAAATAAAATAAAATAATTGTAGCGAAATTTTTTTCGTACATGTCAATTGTTCTCAAGAGTTTGTCAGGACTCGAGAGTAGTTTTCCTTGGAACAGCTGTTTATTATTAGCCAGTTGACGTTTGATTTGCTGCTGCTGAATGTATTTTTTAACCTGAAAAGATGTAGGTGATTTTAACGGAGAGATAAATTAAATATATGAATTGAAAATAATTGAATGTGTTGAACGGAAGATGTGATCTTCATTTTTTTAATTAATGTAATAGGACATATGAAAATATTGTCTGCATATTTTATTATATCATGATTTTCGTAATTGAAAAACACAACGATGTTTATTTATTTATGCTAATTAAATGCTAAGATAAAATGATATTCATTCATATAAAATTAAAATGATAAATTAGTATACAAAGCATTTCTCACCATAACCTTTTTCATAAATTTACATTTTTTTTAACGTTGAAGATTTTTTTTTGTCGTACCAAATAAATGTTTTTTTTGTACAAATCATAAATGAAAAACAATTACAGATAAATTAGGATAGCTTTTTTTAGAAATATTAAGTATATAGAAAATAAATAAATAAATAAATAGCCACTATTTAAAAATATGAAATAAACAATTTAAAAGTTAAAATTCAAATAAAATAAATAATACAAGGAAAAAAACACATAAAAAGTATCAATTAAAAAAAGAAAAAAGTACAAATATTATTGGGCTTAGAAAATCAAACTTGTGCGTGCATGTGATCTCTTATATTATTATTATTATTATTATTATTGTTATTATTATTATTATTATTATAAATGAAGCGGATAACATGTTCGTATGCACTATTTTATATATATATTAAAAAAAACAATTAAGGTAGACAGCTTGGTGTAGCTGTTGATACTGAAATTTCCGCTTGTTTTTTTAAAAGATAGTGTGGATGGTGCAGCTGTTAATACAGAAATTTCATAATATATAGAAATTATTCATGTCGAATTATAAAAAATATATAAAAAATTAAGTGGAAACATATCTGAATTCATATCCGAAAGTCAGACAATTATGCTTAAATATCATGCGAGAAGTGGTGCCTCAGCCTGCTCAGGATACTATGGATGGTGTAGCTGTTAGTACTTAATACTGAAATTTTATAATATATAGAAATTATTCATATCAAATTATAAAGAACACATAAACAATTAAGCAGAAATATACTTGAATCCATATTTAAAATCCATATTTAAAAGTCAAGCAATTATGCTCAGATATCATGCGAAAAAGTGTTGCCTCAGCCTGTTGAGGATATTGTGTATGGTGTATCTAGTTACTCTTGCCAAGTGAAAAACAATAAGGGAAGAACGAAGGGATCCCATTATCAACTAGAAGGATGATAAACAAGATCCCACATTTTCTTATTATATTGAACTCGGAGACAAAAATTTAAAAAAAAAGAGAAGAGAAAAGAAACTTGAAAAACACTATCAACATGTTTACAATCATTTGAGTTGGATTCAATTAAGAGGTTTCAATAAAACTTCATGTTTGAGAACCATTTTAAATGTCTAAGATTTGAATTTCAAATGGAATTCAATCTTTAGAAATGATACAAATTTAAATCTAAGGTCAACCTATTTGTTTATTACAAGTAAGTATTGTTAAAACTAGCCTTTTAAAATATTCATCTACGCTTCTCTTTTAAGAAATTGGAAGGAATAATATCATCAATAAATGGCCGTTTTGATATTGCATTCCTAACAGAGTTTTGAGAGAACCCAGTTTTTGAGTCATTTGGTAATTGAAAAAAATATAGTTTCAATTGTTATGTGACCCATCAAAAAACCTTTTCGAACCACAATTTAGAAGAAAGCAAAATTATGAAGCTTTTTTGCGTTTCATTTTGTTTACGTTTCATGGAGCATAATGATTGGTTTATTTCGACCACGACATAGCAATAGCAATAGAACGATGGGAAGAACTCTAATCGCAGACACACCTCAGGCACACCAACGCGCGGTCTCTCTCTCTCCACAGCGGCAACTCTCTCTTTCTCCACAACAACATCTCTCTCTCTCTCTTAACAGTCAGGGGAAGCTCCCGGAGAGCACCACCATCATCCCCCTCGGTACTGGTAGCTTCTCATCCACGCTAAAAGCTCCACCATGACCTCCAGCTACAGTAGCAAGCCCCGACGTAGAGGTAGCGGTGGCGACAACAAGCTTCTGATGCTCCTCCCAGCCACAAACCACCATTTTCAACGTCACCACCACCATTTTCAACGTCACCACCATAGGAAGAACCACCGGGTGAGCCTCTCATCATCGTCGCCCGACCACCCTACTATTGTTCACGTGTTACATGAATAGTGCCAGCATGAATTAATTCACGCTACACTGTTCACTCAACACGTGAACAGTGCAACGCACGGTTCTCGTTTCTTTATTTATATCTTTGGATGGGCTAGACCCGCTCTCGGCCCAGCCCAAGTCCAACATAGTTGGGCCTTTATGGCCCAGCTGGGATGGGTTAGCCCATCTAGTTGGTGAGGCTCAGTCCGATTTTAAAAAAAATATGTAGATAGAGATCAGTCATGATGAAAATGAGAAGACATGTGATTTCGTTTCACTCCACAACCTTGTTATTTTTTGATTGATTATGAATCAGAAAACTTGCAACTATATTTGGCCTTAGAATTATATTTATACAACTGGATCACAAATGTTATTAGTAATAATATTTTACTAGATGTTGTTCCTCGATCAAATAGCAAGGGAATCGCAAAGGCATTCATGTATCAATTTAGTTCATGATAAAATTGCAAGTAGTTTGATTGGGAGAATAAAAACAAATATTTAATTTATTTGAATTATTAATTATATTTTATTGTTATAATTATTAATCTACAATATTTAAAAAATAATATATATATATATATATATATAGGTGTGTGTGTGTGTGTGTCTTTTAAAATAATTTCACAAGTTGACAGCAATAAGAAAAACATGGTAACCAAACACACGAAACTGTTTTTTATTAAACTCCAAACTCAACCACAATTTTAACAAAAGACTTCAATTTCAGTTATGAACCGTATCTAAAAGTGTTTTTCATGAAACTATTTTTTTTAAATCTTCAACCACAATAGCAAACAACAATCTCAAACACACCCTAAATGAATTGAATTCTCAACTTATTTATTAATTAAATTAAAATTAAAATCTATAATTGAATTTCACTATGTCAAAAAGATAACAAAATATACCATTTGAATGGGCAAAAAAAATCATCCTCTATCTTTTATTTTTATGCAGAAAAAAATGTGATTGAAAATACAAAAACATGTAATTAAAAAAAGTGAAATTTTATTTATTTAAGCGCAAAGAAATAATAATAATAATAATATAATACAGGTGGTGAGGTACATAGTTTGGTTGGTTGGAGCCTTGGAGGGTGGAAATCGCGGGAATATGGCGGACAGTTGTTTGGGACCCCCCTCGATTTCCAAGGCCTCTCCCCCCTCTTCTCCTCCGCCCTCCTCCTCCTCAATTACTCTTCCCTTTTCCTTTCATTCCCTAAGCCAATACCAAGACCTCTTGTCCTATCCATGGCTTCCCTCCACTGCTCCTCCTCCCCCTCCTCTTCCATTTCAAATTCAAGCCCTAGGCCCTCGCAACCCTCCCTCCTCGTCTTCTCAGGTTTCTACTATACTTCCTCATTCTTCAATTAGAACCAAAGATTATGATTAATTTGTAATGCATATGCAGGCGGCACTGCGTTTAATGGCGTAGTGGAAGAACTGAAGCAATTAACAACGCGTGTTGCTCACGTTCTCCCTGTTTCTGATGATGGTGGCAGCACTGCTGAGATTGTCCGCGTGCTCGGTAAATAACAGATACGCTTTTTCTTTTTCTATTTTCCAGTATGATTGATACACTCTAAACTGTAACTTAGGTGGTCCTGCGGTTGGAGATATTCGGTCGAGGTGTTTAAGATTGTCTGATCAAAGTAATGCTGAAGCTCTTGCTGTCAGAAGATTACTTGGGCATCGCTTACCTCTTGATCCCAAAAGATGCCAAATCCCAATGGTAATAATGTGCCTCGTGAGTTTTTTTTGATTTCTTAATTTTAAATATATAGCATTAAATGCATTTCAATTTAAAGCACTTCTCCTTTCAAGTCATAATACTCATCTTACTAATCGTTTCCAAAATGTGTTTCTTCGCATTACTTGGATTTTCACTAATTTCTCCCCATGTGTTTGTGCCCTTCAACGTTTTCTTGGTTGCGTTTCATATTTGACTTTCCCCGCATGAAATCAGTGCAAGAAATTGTAGGAAATTTGAGGGGAAAATAAGGAAAAGAGAAAGGTGTTAAAAGTGCTGGATCGGTCGTCTGTGAACATAAAATATTAGAGAAAAAGCTTGATATGCAAAAACTTGATGGTCCAGTAATGTTGTATTTTTTGCTTAGGTGTATTTTGTTTATGTAAAAGGTGTCTTGTAATTCCTTACTTAAATTACTGTGTTGTCTTCTATTAAATCCAGTTTTATAGGTTCAATCCTGAATTTCTTTGGTTATAATTGCTAGGTATGTATATATGGTGCTGGTATTGAATAACAGCTTGCTGAGTTGGAATTTGGCAGGTATGATATCGTAGGAGGAGAACACTCTTTTTGGAAAGGCGTATCAAGACCATACAGTGAAACAATTCGAGCTTTTCTTGTTTATTTCCAAAATGAGGTAGGCTAAGCTGAAAATGATACTGGATCGTTCCCTTATTGCCATTTCATCTTGTAGATTTTCATGTGACTTGCTTCTTGCATACCTATTAACTATGTCGATGAAGTTCTATGTACTTATCTTAATGTAATTTTTTTACAAAATGAGAGAAACTTTTATGTGAGAGATGAAGTGGTTAATATTGGTGATAGGGTATAGGAAAGTTAATGGTGACAGCTCTTAATTTTGTTCTTCCTTTGAAAGTTTGCTGGATGTCGTTATTTATTTATTTGTTTTGTTTCTTCTCCCAGATTGGTTCCAACTTCTGTACGTGCTGTTCTGTCAAATGCTTTAGTGCTTGTTAGAACTTGTGAAATAATGGGTAGTATGAAATCAATAAATGTTTTGTGAATGCAGATCCTGCGTCGGCCTAATGAATCATTTTGCTTTAGTAATGGCAGGTACTTGTATCCAATTGTAACTATCTCTTGCTACTTTCTGTGTCGTACTGTCACTGTGCTGTTTTATATTTGGGATATTGATATAACCATGTTCATGAATAGGCTTCCTATTCCACTAATAGTTAGGAGTGATTTGCCCTGAAGCCTATGTATTCTAGAGAATCATATGTTCTTGGATACTTTATGTTGTTTCCTTAATTTTTTCCCCATTCTTGATAAAGCTTTCCACCTTAAATCTCTCCCTGTTTTTTTTTAAGTTTTGTACACAATCATGACTTAACTGACATGCTTCGATTTGCAGCATCGGGAATTTTTTCTTTGCAGGGGCACGCATATTTTTTCAATCTTTAGATGCTGCTATATTTTTATTTTCACGAGTTTCAGATATTCCAGCTGAAAGTCTGGTTCTTCCAGTCATCTCAACGAATGACAGGCTTACATTAGGATGTGAATTATGGGTATTGCTACCACTTTATGTTAAGTGTTTATGCCTATGAAATATGCAGATTATACTGTATAACATTTCAAATTTACTTTTTGTACTTATAACCTATGTCATTGGTCTGTAGCTGTTTACTGATTTTTTTACAATTGGAGAAGATGTTTTACATTACAAGTAATTCTTACAATGTAAATTGTATGTTTTTCTCTGAAGTTTTTTGGTTTATAATGTTCTCTTGCAATTATGCTGCATTTGTTTTTTAAAAGATGATGCCATCAGACAAGAGAGAAATTATGTAACATCAAAACTAAAACCACTTATATGCTTGGCAAATTTTTAGACAGCATCTTTCTTTTTTTTCCTGATATTTTAGCAATTTATTTTAGGATGGCACAATTATTCGAGGTCAGAATGAGATTTCACATCCAACCAATGGATTCATGCAACCCATCGATAAGGTATTGTTGTTTAACTATGTGATTTGTAGTGCATTTAGTTTTCAATTAGTTAATGTATCAATATTTTACTGAGAATATCCAAATAGGGATTTCCAAGAATATCTTATTTGGCCACTAATTAGTAGTTGATGGAGGTATCGAGTCTGCAATTGAAGTGATGATGAAACTATCTTGTCAAAGTTACATGTGCATGATAACATCAAGTCTGATTGATCATGGTGGTTGGGTGTTAAGTAATGTCCTTAACAGTGGTGGTTAGTAGTTTTAGAAAGAAGGTTAAGTAGAAGAAAGAGAGAAAGAGAGTCTTCTGAAAATAAAGAAAATGATTAAACTTTATTACTTGCCCTCTGTTTTTCTTATACACTCTTATTTATACAATGAAGTTAGCTACCTAACTGTTTCCATCTGAACACCTGCATGGCCATCCATGTATGAATCATGAGCTGCCATTACTAGTCCGTGCCTTAAGTTTCCCTCTAGTTTCTCTCTGTACCAATTACAATTCTTCCCAGCTGTATTAGGAAATCCAATTCCCAGCTGTATTCCAAATTACAATTTGGACTAAGGTTTTGTTCACCAAACCATTTAACTGATCTCTCGAGACCAATTGAGTACATGCATCCAAACACAGAAATATTGGTGATGGGAGAATGTGTCAATCAGTCTAGACTGTATAAACAAGTGAAGTTTCTCTTTGTTATCATATTTGGAAACAGAATCCAATTCCTGGTTTTATAACAGAGCATAATGGTGTTGGGTTTGCACTTTATTGAGAATTTATATGTTCTATTAAAATGCTGAATTCTTATGGAAAGAAATTCTTTTGGATAGGGATGTTCTTCAGTTCCAGCACTTCCTTCAAGAATAAAGAGGGTTTTCTATATGTCAAGTGAGGGTCGAAACTCACTGCACGAGGTGAATACATCTTGCACTTTATTCTCTAGCACAAACAATTGTCATCATGAAAAATTGTTCTTGTATCTTGGCCATATGTTTTTTGGCTGTATAGTGTAAAATTGGTCCTGAAGTTTTGGTATAACTTTCATATGCAAGAGCCTGACATTGTGAAAAAATTGAAAAGCAAAATTGAAAGAAGGTATTCTGGCTTTGGTACTTTAATAATCTTTTCTGTAATTTTTTATAATACCACAATTATGTAGTCATTTGAAACTTCTTTAACATGCAAAATATAGCATATCTGCAATAACACAAATTTCTTGCTTAGATACATGAATATGATGCTGTATATTCACTTGTTTCTGATCTCTTACAACTGAAATTTAATGTCAGGTGATTTGTAAAGTTTGGTTCATTTTTTTTCCCCTGTGCGGTAAACAATTTTGCTGAGGTGCTTTATGTATTTGGTGAATGGTGATACAAGGACATAGGGCACGCCTGTACTTTTCCAACTTCATTAGTCACGTTGATGTCTTGTATCCATTCTGATTTTTTTTAAATACTTCTCTCTCAAATTTCCTTACAGTTGCACATTCATTTCATGAAATGTGGATCTTAGTTGTTGAAATATGTAATCTCTGATATCTAAAAATATTATCATTCAAATTGAATAGGTCTTCCCCATGGTAAATGCATCTGTCTTGGACCAATTGAGTAATGTGGATTGTATTGTTTATGCAATGGGATCCCTCTTTACCTCCGTTTGCCCATCATTGGTAACATTCTTGATTTGGTGTTTTTAATGAAATTCAACTTTCATTTGATGGTTTTTTGCAAAATTCGTTTCTCATCTTTTGGTTTGCAGGAGGATATTGATGTGATTTTGTTTACTTGTGGTTCATCATTAAATATAACTTGTCTTAGGTGTTGCGTGGCATTGGAGAAAGTTATTTCCTCCAGGAACTGCCCTAAGGTGCTGATTTCATAACCTCTTGGACATGCATTAATTGATGCATGTGGATAATTTCTTGCTGTCTTATTTGCATCAAAATCTATCATTACTTTCTAGATCGATCATGTCACATATTTGGAAATTAGAATCCTTTGCCCTTCCATGTTTGGAAATCTTATATATTATTTAAAGACTCAACATCAAAACATGCTGTATTTAGCATACATGTTCTGTACTTATTCAGCTCTCTCCAACACTAGGTACTTCTATTGAATGGCACACATGATCGAGAGACAAGTGGTTTTTCTGCTTCTGGGTTTGTAACTTCCATAACGGACACCCTAAATCGAAAATATGGAGATCCTAATTCTTGTTTGGAAAATCTTGTAAGTGGCTAGATGGGTTATAGTTTAAGACAATCGTGGACTTATGATGAAATGATATTCTTCTGTTTTATCCAGTTTTTAGAAACATATTCCACCCTATGCATGTGCAATCTATAGCTTAATATCTTTATTAATAAAACCACCACACAATGTGCTTTCCTTATCTTTTTTTGTCTGTATTTTGGATTCAGGGACCAAAAAAGGGGCTGGACAATTCACAGTCCCCTTCGTCCTGGTTGATAGAGAAAACTACCATTTTCCACCCATGTTTGAGTTGACAAGTCAATTTCCACCTTATGTTTCCAATTCAGTATTGCATCCAAATTGGCAAAAATGTTATCCATTTCAACCCAGTCAATAACTTCTGTTTACGATTCACTTAAAACCCATATGTTACTTGACATCCATATTTGTGAAATGCAATATTAGAAGTCCACAAGATCACTTTACAGAATCGAACAGAAGTTATCAATTGGGTTTTTGAATGGATTGCATTTATTCCAATTTGGGTGCACTTGACTAAATTGAAAAGAAATGGTGCAGATTGACTATTCAATACAGCACAGGGGAAAAACAAGATGGTTTTCTCCTGGTTGCTACACGTGCTTTTATTTACAATGTGTAACCTTCCCTATGGTGAGAAGATCTCATTTTTTATCCTTCCAATCAAGTGCTTCTTGTCAAATAAGATGGTCCTTTCTGTTCACATACCTTTTATGAGAATTTTTGTAACTTGATGCTTGCATCATTGCCTCTTTATTCATTCAGCACAACCATTTCTGGCTGAATACACTTTGAGTTAAAAAGAAATGAAGGACTTCACTTTTGCGGGACATATAGCAGTTAGGGAAATCATGATTTTCCAGCCACATATGCTCATGTAACTTTTGCTTCTTTTGACACCTCCAACTTAAAGTTGATAAATCATGCTAGTAGGTTGTTGGTTCTTGCTTTCTAAAGAAAAAAGTTCTCAGTTTTGCTTAAGATCTGTGATAAAACATTAAATATACAAGGTGTGCAAAACTTCTTTGATTTTGAGGGGGAAATGAAGCATGCTATTGACTTGAGTTGATATCTCTATGCAGCCAAACCAGTATATCAATACTCTTTTAGTTCCCAAAGATGGCCAAATTCCCATAGATGTGCAATGCTTGACTTCCCAAGGGATCTTTGATGTGGTATGTGTGCTTATATCATTACTTTTAGTTGCATTTAGACTAAATTCTGGCAGCTACATCTTCAAACAATTATTTAGTATGTGGTATGTCTTGAAGTTCAATGTTTTGTTTTGGAGTTTCGTGACAAGTAATAGATATCTTATTTCTATTGCTTACACAGCAGTTGGCTTACTATGATGTAGACAAATTCTAGATTAGAAATTGGAAATCTCCTAGTATCAACCTTCTTTTAGCTCTACTCTTTGCATTGGTTATTTTTCCTTGAAAAGCTCACACATTTCCATGACTACATGCTTTCCACAATGACTTGATGAGTTTGGCATTGTCTAGCAAATTCTAAGGGCAGATAGGCAGGGATTTACTTGGCTGACATTTCATGTGCTCTATTCAATGATTGTGATATTGCCTCATCTCTTATTGGGGACTAGAAAACTAACTAGAGCGATTTGCTCTTTGATGTTAATTTACCCTCCCCTGATGATGTTAAGTTGCTTTATCTGTTCACGAGGTTAAACAAATTATGGTTTTTGCAGATCATGGTTGAATCTCTCTGTGATCCAAAAGTTGGTGTAATATTCAACCCAAAGTCATTGATAGACACTCTTGCCAATTTGATTGGCAGATACATGAGCACAAATATGATGAAGGATTGACTGAATGTTGACAGAAAAAATTGTATTCAGGGTGAAACATGATTGCTTCATGTGCCTTTGGAATGATTCCATGCGCGGAGATGTTTCATATAAGGTAAAAGTCTGAGCAACTTAAACCTTCAGCAGAAAATGCCATTTTTTTTCCCACTTAGTTTGATATCAATATTTAAATACAGTGTATTGTGGCTGGTAGGGCTTTTCCCACTTCTAGTGTAAGATGATGCAAAATTCAATCGAAGAACGTAGGAGGGTTGAACCTAATTACGCATCTGAGACGACTGCTGGTGTTGGTACAGATGAAAAGACATGGAGTGATATGCACAAAGAAGCCATCTACTAGCAGGGAAGTTGTTATGGTAACTTGGTCTGCCTAACCAGTGAAGCATCTTGCTAGATAAATGTTGATATCTGTGTATTTGGTAATTGTTTTTGTAAAAGTAATTATTTAACTGAAAGTATATTAAAAGCAATTGAGTCACTCAATCAGCAAAAATGATTTGCTTGCTTTTCTATGACAAAAACGAAGACACCATCACTCCAAGTCATGGTGACCCCGGTGAAACCATCTCCGCTCCCTCTTGCTTTACTGATTTCAGTTCAAATAATCAAATGGGTCGGCACCGACTGCTGTAACCCTGTGCTTAGTAAAAGAGTTTCTAAGACGGTGGAAACTCTAGCGTGAACCACTGTAACATCAGCCTTCAAGTGCCGGAATTCTTCCTGATCCCTCTATGCTTCTGCTAAGATATTGGGTTTTGACAGCGTTGTGGATCTTGTTTTTGGCTGAAATAGCTGAAATATTTTGTAACAGTTAACAAAATAAATAGTTAGGTTATTATTATTTTGCATAAAATTTCGCTCAAATTTTGGCTGGAAGGCTGGAATGTTCCGGTTTTGTTCTACCTGTTTTATTTTGATTAAATAGTATTTTTTTTAAAATAATGATTAATTTTACAATATTAATTATATTTTTTTAATCTAATTGTAAAATTAAGATGAAATTATACGATGAATCTTTTGACATTTATATATATTATGTTAATATTTTAGAACAATCAAATAATATAATGGGCTAGCTAGATTGATGATAACATTCTCGTAATACTATACATGTTTATAATTTTGTTCAGAAAATTATTTTATTGTTTTTTTAAGATTAAATTGTACAATTCTAAATAATTTATTTTTGGATTTAAACTAAAAAAAATGAATTAATATATTTAATTATATATATATATATATATATATATAAAAAAATAGTACCCGAAATGAAGGTCAAAACATTTTAAAATTGAAATATTTTATTTTAATTAAAAAAAACAAAACACCAACCAAAACGATCGAAAACTTGATGTTGACCACCTGGGCAAATATGGAGGACGGCACAGGTCATTGTTCCAAACTTGATGTTGACCACCTGGGCAAATATGGAGGACGGCACAGATCATTGTTCCAAGCCCTGAATGAATTAAGCAAAGGAGAGCAACTATTTTGGCATAACCCTGCGGAATCATACCATGCTATACAGTTTTCACTGCCTCAACATCCAATCCCTCTTTATAATTAACCTGCAATAGATTATGTTTTTTTAAGAGGTTGTTCATTTTATTATTATTATCATCATAAAAAATGTAAAAGAAAAATTAAAGTTCAAGAAGATCAAACCAATTTTATCTTCCAAAGGGTCCATCTGAGCTCGTACACCTCGTGGGAACCAATTCTGCATGACAAAGAGTCGTCCTCATGTTCCCAAGTGAATATTTTTGGGGCCAAGATGGGGCGTTGTTAAAGCTAAATAAGATTTGTAAAACGTTGAAGTTATGCTTAATGTTATTTTAAAAATAATTAGTTAATGAACTTAGAAGAAAAAAGGAAATTCAACGTCTAAAAATTGAGTCTGTATCATGCACAGCGTGCCCGATTCCACATTTTAAGAGGGTTTACTATGGGAATCCAGTTTGAGAGAGAAGCCATTGCAAGTTCTATAAATACCTCAAATAACCAGTGTGAAATATCGTATATAATTACCATCTTTCATACTTGTGTTAGCAGAATGGGCTTCATGGCTGAAAACAAACTAGCCTGTGCAGTAGTTTTAGCTGTAGCGCTGATGGCAACCCGAGCCTGGTCTCGTTCACTGTACGAGGATTCCATTTCTGAGAGGCATGAAACATGGATGGCTAAGTATGGACGTGTGTACGAGGATAGTGTAGAAAAGGAGAAGCGGCTCAATATATTCAAAAACAATGTTGAGTTCATTGAATCTTTCAACAAGGCTGGGGACAGACCTTACGAGGTCAGCATAAATGAATTTGCGGACCTTACTAATGAGGAATTCCAGGCCTCACGCAATGGTTACAAGACATCTTCTCGTCTGAGCTCATCCTGCACCAATTCTTTCAGGTACGAGAATGTTACAGCAGTTCCATCTTCCATGGACTGGAGAAAGAAAGGAGCTGTTACCCCTATCAAGAACCAGGGTCAATGCGGTAAGGCATATTAATTGTAGCCCCTATAATCTGCTTACCATTATTCGAAAAATGTGGAGCATTTAACTGAGACACCTACCCTTTTGTCAAATCCATGCAAAAAATAGGCTGTTGCTGGGCATTTTCTGCTGTGGCTGCGATGGAAGGGATTACCCAACTCTCAACTGGAAACTTGATCTCTCTTTCAGAGCAAGAACTGGTCGATTGTGACACAGGTGGTGAGGACCAGGGTTGTAATGGTGGTCTCATGGATGATGCCTTCAAATTCATCATTCAGAACAAAGGCCTTACTACTGAAGCCAGTTACCCCTATCAGGGAGCTGGTGGAACTTGCAACTCTGGGAAAGCAGCTGCAAAGATCACTGGTTATGAAGACGTGCCGGCCAACAGCGAGGCGGCGCTATTGAAGGCAGCAGCCAATCAGCCAGTGTCAGTTGCTATTGATGCTGGTGGATCTGCCTTCCAATTCTACTCAAGTGGGGTTTTTACTGGAGATTGTGGAACTCAATTAGACCATGGTGTGACTGCTGTTGGGCTATGGTACGAGTGATGATGGCACCAAGTTCTGGTTGGTGAAGAATTCATGGGGAACTAGCTGGGGTGAGAATGGATATATAAGGATGGAAAGAGACATTGATGCAAAGGAAGGCCTTTGTGGGATTGCCATGCAAGCTTCCTATCCAGCTGCGTAAATGTCAACAAATGATGGGCTAATCTTCGTATAGAGTTCCCATCCAGTCTATAATATATCTTGCCATTGCTTTCTGTGTGTGTTATTTCTTGTCATCTGTAAACTATTGTTTCACAGTTTGTATGTATCTGAAGTCTTTCGCTTTGTTAAAGAAATATCTGTAATAGCATTTCAAGCCCAAAAAGCTGCACACATTTGACAAAAATCTAACAATAATCCGACTGCTTTTGTTAAGTTTTGGCTGTAAATTGTTTGATGATGACCTTATGATGCGTGATTACATGGTAGACCTTGTTGCATTAGATCTGGTGTTAGATTAATCCATAGTTTACCGTGGGTATCAAACTGGAAAAAAAAATCACGACTTAATCTCTGGATTAAATATTGTTCTCTCGTTTGTTTTTTATTATTATTATCATGGAATCTTGGTACTGCTATGTCTTTTTTCCTTTATGGTTTCTCAATCTACTTGAATTACACTCCATGAACGAATTGTAAAACTTCCTACAGGAGAATTGATCTCTCTTTAGGAGCAAGAGCTAGTTGATTACTGCGGTTGGGAAAAGGGATTGGTTGGTGACGTTCTCAAATATTGGTTTCTGTTAAATCAAGGGCTAGCAATGACAGTATCGAATATTGGCTGGTGAAGAATTCATGGGGAGATGGATTGCCATTCTTTTTCTCTTATCCAACTGCAGATTAGGGTAATGGCGAATCAATTTTCATCAGAGCTTTCCTTCACTGGGAGTTTCTGAGCACCTACTATTGTATTAGTCTGTATCTCAGAAGAGCACCATGCTCTACCAAAATAAGTTTCATTTCTACTTCGACGGACTGTTCTATTTTTTTTCCAGCTCCCTTCAAGGCTAAATTATCTTAAATTGGCTTGAATTTTGAGTTTAATTGAACCTGGCACTTGAATTTTAATTTGTTATCACTTTGAGTATCTTAAACTATCTTTTCAGTTTAAAATAACTATATCCGTTAATTTTGATCCCAGATGACAATCTAGAAACATGGTATTGTGTCGTAAAAACTATGTTCAGGATAATTTAACCTTGTATTTTAAACAAAAATACCTTGTATTAATACAGAGGTACTCATGGGAATTCAGTGATAATAGCAAGACGAGAAAGTTAGGAACTCAACCAACTAAGAATTCAAGGTGGATAAAAATATAATACCATATAACAGGAAGGACATTCTCCTGATCAAATACTGTATGGCAGAAGCGGCAAACAAAAATAATGAGCAGAAAGTGAACTATAAAAATGAGCAAATTTCTCAATCACAAGTAGATGATCCAGGAGGCAATTACTAGACATTATCTGACTGAAAAGATTTTGAAAAGAAAGGAATTCTGGGCAGTGCGCATCTGCATTGTGGGAATTGCATAGGTTTTTCAATCTCCAGTGAAAACAAAGATGAACAGGGCAGGAACAAAGTAAACAAATCATCATAGAGAAGAAGATCTATCACAAAGGCTTTTCCACTTCAAGAATTAAAATGGTATTGTTAAACAAACGCTTCAAATGTGGTGAAGTAAGCAAAAACAATACGGAGACATAACTAAATATGATCCATATACCTAGTAACTGGATTAAGGATCATGCACGTTTCCCACTATTGGGATTGGACTTGGTGCAAAGGACCTTTCTTCCTTTAGCACGTCGACGTTTCAAAATTGCCCTCCCACTAGTGGTTCTCATTCTTCGACGGAAGCCATGAGTTCGAGCCAGAGACTTCCTGGACCTGCTTCTCTTGGTTTGACAAAGTGCGGCCTTCCCAGCTCTCACCACTAAACCACGACCTATATCCTTTCTTACTCCAATGTTAGAATTCAAATCCAATCCCAGAGATAAACCTGCAATGGAGGAGTTACATCAAACTAAATCACTGAAAGTTTCTCTTAAGTATTTCCACTTGAATGCTTATTGGTTCTGCACATCATAAAAAAAGCATGGTTGATTTAAAGGCTCATACGAGGACCATCGACCATCACCACTCTTGACACAATAAAGCATAGAATTCTAACACAGATTTAAGAACCCAACTCTCAGATAAGCCTAACCCTTAGCAAAAAGAGAAGTTATCTCCTAGAGAAAGGGGAAAAAAAATTATATGATTGTTATTGAAAAAGAAAGCTGTTACAAGGGAAAATTCATCCTCGAAAAGAGCTTCCATTGCTAAAGGTTGAGCCCATCCTAATATTTAAGATGAAACAATGGCTGCCTGTCCATTTTATCATAAATTGAAGCAGGAAAATCACAAACAATGACTACCAAAAAATGAATGAGATTATAACAGTGAAAGAAAACAGTAGCATCCAGATTCCCAGATACATTTTACCAACAACCTTAAATTCCTACGTTAATATTCCGTAAACTAGCTCAGACTAAAACCTAAGAATCTGCCTTGGTTCATTCTTTCCACCAATCGAATCATCAGAATTGATCTTTTCAATGCTTACTACGACAATTCCTAAGCACTGTCAATGCGCATTTCAAGTACTTCAATCCCAAGACTAAGACAAAGATATAAAAAACAAGTGAATTAGCCCCTTACTTCACTAAAAACCCTTCATTCTAAGGAGAGATTAAGAAACCACATGAGCCCAAGATTACAAAATAACAACTTTTTTTACTTTACCTGAGAAGGAAGAAGGTAAAGAGAGAGAAGAGGAAGAAAGAAAGGAGCAATGAAGCACCCCTGAGCGAGTTGTGGAGTTGGTGGCCACATTCATTGAAAAACTCCTTTTCGTTCCTGAACCAGAAGTAAGAGAGAGTGAAGCTGATGCACTGCCATTGCTTCTTGCTCTACTTGACGCCATCCATGATGGCGGTGATGACGATATCATTGATATTGAAGTAGCCATGTTCCTGTCTCCTCTGTGTGTCTGTCTCTTGCCGTCTACTTGAATTGTTATCCTCTCTTATCAAGGCAAGGCTATCTGTGACTGGTGGTGGCCTTATCGGTTTTTTCTTCTTCACTCGGCAATCGAAAAAAAAAGTTTTCTTTCAGGCCTGGTTTGAAGCCCATGGAGATTTTGGGTCAAGAATGGAAGCCTAGGGAAAGGCCCATATAAAGTGATCCATTCCTTTTGAAACTCTTTTTCTGGTCAACTTAAGCCCACATTCTTAGGCCATTAAATTGTAAGCCGATTGTAACGTCATATATATGGATATTAACGTTGCTTGATGACTGATTTCTTTGTTTTCACTTCGTATTGTTGTTGTTTTTATTTTCCTCTAATTTTTGTCATCATTTTCCTTCTCTTTTTTTTTTTTTAATTTGCACTATATTTTCTTGTCTTATTGTTTTGTTTATTTACTCATTTATTGTATGAAAAAACTTATATATATAGAAACACACACACACAAACATGCTAAAAATCTCAAAAAGTTGACGAAATGGCTAGCATTTTTATGAAAACACATATTTTGAATTCTCAAGTCTTGTTTCTAGAATATTTTGAAAAAAAAAGAAATAGATGGATAAAAGAGTTACGAAATCGAATGTTTACACTCAAGGCATGCTCAAATTTTTGGCAAAAAGGTTTCATAATATAAAAATAAGATATAAAAATTAAGGTTTCATTCATAAAATGTCTACACTCACACAGCATGTATAACTTTAACTTTTTTTGCTGAAGATTGCGTGCTCGATATGATGCAAGAAATAATGTTGCTTGCTGTGCTTGTAAAATGTTTGACTCGAAAGAATCGTCTACGACTTCTCAATATAAGTATATAACCTTTTATCCTAATATGTTTCGAGACGATGGATAAAAAAAATAATAATAATAGGGATAATTAATGGATTATGAAGAAGTTCTTTGGCGTTTTCGTTAGGGTAAGCAAAAAAACCAATGGTTAGAGGTTGAAGGAGAAATTGAGAGAGACGTTGCGAAATTGACGATGGAACGTAAGAAATTACGATTAAAGATGATAATATGGAAACCTGCAAAATAATTATATATATATATATATATATATATATATATATAATTCGCAAATATATATAATTCGCAAATAAATATTCTTTTTCTCCATCACTCTCGTGTGTGCCAAGTCAAGAAAACGCAGCCAAGAGGTCGTAATTATGATTGGAGAGCAGGGAAACGAATAACCTCAAAACATGTGTTGAAAGAGGCATGAGAGATGTGATGTCTTGCATATGAAATAAGGAACTTGTAATAAATCCATGTGAGTGGGCCTCCACCATTTATGACACGGCCCTTTTGCCCAACTGTAGCCCATATGGATCTCCCTCTGAACTGGATTGATGCTGGTTTGACTATGAGTTTTCATGAGCCTGTTTGAGAGGGTGGTTGCGGTTGTTTTTTGAAAGTGTTTTTGTTTAAAAATATATTAAAATGATATTTTTTTTATTTTTTAAAAAATCATTTTTGATATCAGCATATCAAAAATGATCTAAAACCACCAAAAAAAATTTATTTAAAATGAAAAAATAAAAAAAATTGGTCAAACTCGGTTTTGCCGCAGTGCTAAACAGGCAATCAGTTTCCATATTTTTTAAAAAATAATATCATTTTTGGCCCCAACAGCTAGCAACAATCATGGCGATTGATGCCTACTATGTTGACGTGCAGAAATTGGGTGGAGTAGAAATTCTGCTATCCATGGACTAAAAAATCTGCTCGAAGGAAGAGGCAGCTTCCTCAATCAAGGCTATTTTAGGAGCACATGATGTTTTGCTGTGTAGGGACAAGTAGATGAAAAGACTTGTTGTCTACAAGACGTGCTAATATTTTCAGGTATATTTTGTTTATGAAAATATAATTTTGGCTAGATTATTCGAATAATATAGTTTTTTGCTTAATTTTACGAGAGAAATGTCTAAAGTTACTGCTGATTTGACTACAAATTTTATTCTTTGAAAAATATGTTTTATGGGTTCAGATGAGCGAGTAAAATTTTGACTATCCCATATTCTTATAAAAGCATGTACATTCTAACTTAAACTTGAAAACTTACTATGCAGATCATAAATTCTCTGTCATCACGTTATGATATCAGGGATCATTTCTCATTATTTAATGAAAAAAATTGCAAGTGGAGCTTAGCTAAGGCATAATGCTGCTTGATCATTAATTATCTGTATTGTTTCATGTGCAATCTGGATCCGGGAGTGTGCTTTCTTAACTCCATCCATGGATTCTGGACGACTAATGCATTAATCATTACAAACAAAGTGGAAGCATGCAATTTGCAACCTCTATGTCAAAGATGCCACCAAGGTCTATGAACAATATATGATTATTTAGAGTAAATCAGTTTTTTATTCTAATTAAGAAACTATTTCGTTAATAAAGTCATAAGAGAAAAGCATTTCCCTTTGATGATTTGATGGGGCGAAGAATCTTATCGTTATCGTTCCCCTTGTGGCACAGAATTTATTAAAAAGAAAAAGCAAGTTTCGGGTGGAAACTGGAAACTGATACTATAGAAAAATAATAGTTTCTTTTTTTATTATTATTATTTAAATTCATCTCTCTGTTTTCTAACTCACTGCCCCATATCCCATATAATATTTCAGGCTTGGCGAGGCATAAAAATTAATATTATACTAATTTCAAAGCTGGTCGACATGCATCTCGGTGGCACGTCAACGATCACAGGCGATCTAATGTGGACAACTGGAATTACGAAGAAAAGAAATCCCAGCTAGCTAGAATTTGAGGTCACTGCCATCTGATTTATGATTTAAATCTCAACAGAGGTTATAATAACAGATTTTTTTTATTAGCGTACCTGTTCGGACAGTTTACGCGCAACTAATCATTCGAACGCTGAAATTAATGATCATATAAACTTTTAAAATTCTAAGATTTGTATGACTCAAATGGGTGATTTTGAAAGAGCAAACCTGGAATCTTACCGGTGAAACTACCCCTTATGGTTATATAAGAACAGATTTTCATTGTTGCATGAAGATGCAGCTTGATTTTCCGGAAGACTAAATTTTACAGCACCACAGCCTTCAGAGGTTGTTGACTGGGGTGTTAAAGAAGCAATTTATCTAAGAACTTAAGCTTGTAAGTGAGGTTCCATAATATAATTTATATTATTTTCTAACACACCTCCTCAAGTGAAAGCCTTTTAGGCTTGAAACTTGCACAGACCCACATCACCTTGTGCTTAGTTTTTATCAAATAGAATGGGAGTGTTGAGATTCGAACTCGTGACTGCTGGGTTAACAAGACTCTGATACCATGTTAAGGAACCATCTCACCTAAAAACTTAAGTTTATAAGTGAGACTTTATAATATAATTTATATTATTCTCTAAAAAGGCTTGAAGGTGGTCTGGTAGTGTTCTGCAACCAAGTTTTAACACGTGCATGGACCTGACAATGGATGAAATGGTCCCATGTTGTTCGACCCACTTGGGCCTCTGGCTTTTTAGATTAAGAGAGTTGTGTTTGATAATGTATCTGTGATTGTTTTTTAAGTGTTTTATTTAAAAATTTATTAAAATAATATTTTTTTGATATTAAAAAATATAAATTCAAATTTTAAATGCTTCCAAATAGCTCCATGCCGTCAAGCCTGGTGACACAACACAACTCAACCTCGCAGGTACGTTGATGGTGGGAATTTCTTTTTTTATTTTTGTCAGTTTCAGGGCTGAAAAGGTTGGTGACGAATCCATCTCTTGAAAGAGTTAAACCATTAGGGTGGTGCGCCACCCAGGAGGCAAAGGAAAGTGACCTTAACGGCTCGTGCGGTACAATTAATTTTCTCTTTATTGGTCAAAAACTTACTGCAGTTTTATCACTGTTTTTTTTTAAAAAAAATGATTTTTTATAGTATTTTTAAATCATTTAAATGTGTTAATATTAAAAATAAATTTTTTAAAAAAATATCAATCTAATACTTTTTCCCAATAAAAAAACACTTTGAAAATCAACATAAACCGGTAAAAAAATAATGTGAGTGCCCTAATTATGCAAACTTGGAAGCAAAATTCTCAAAGATGACTGCATGAGAAAACTATGGATATTTTCAAGTCAACTTGTCACCTTATGCTGCAGCCCGATAGATTGGATGAGAGATTGGAATCATCTCTGATCCATGATGAATTTTTTTTAGGGATTTGATAGATGATTTTAATTTTGCGATAAAAATAAAATAAAATAATTATTCCCCATGCCCAACTTGTCCTAAGTAGCTTTAATAATATGACCTTTTAAGCTAAACTTTAATTTTGTGTTATGCCATACTTGACCCCTAAAAACAAGACACCATCAGTTGTCAAGTCATGTTAGATGCTAGTTTGTTTGTAGTTTATTTAGCGGTGTATGAAAATATTATAGAGTTGTTTTTTATAGTAGCTTTTTTTTATCTGAAAATATATTAAAATAATGTATTTTATATCACCAAAAAAAAATAATCTAAAAATACTAATAAAAATGAATTTGAAGTAAAGAAAAAATTATAAAAAAATTGTAAGAACTAATTTTAGTAATATAGTCAGATTTTACACTTGGTGTATGTTTATTGTATTGTCAACTTCTGCTTCTTATGTGGATTGCTCATTAATGGCAGTTTTTTTAAGTAGTTAATTGTTTAGATCTGATTGGCTTGTAAGAATGTTTTTGAAAAAAATTAAAATTTTTATTTTAAATTAAAAAAAAATAGTGTTTTTGATCATTTTCATGTGCTGGTGTTAAAAATAATTCTAAAAAAAAAATACAATATTATTTTAATATATTTTTAAAAACAAATTCAACCAAACTTAACCATTAATGACCTATAAATCCCACCACCCTCCCCTTTTAGCACTGGGGATGCTTGATTGACCACCTTTTTTTCTTTTTCTTTTTTGAATCAACACATTAAATTGCAAATTATGAGGAGGCACATATGGGATGAATGAATGTTGAGAATGTCAAACACCATTTTTTTTTGTTTTGTTTAAGCATCATAATTTGACTTCCATGTGCTGCAGTTTCATGTCAGTCTAGGGTATGCCCCTGACATGCAGACCAATAGAATGTTGACAGCGCCCCCCAAATATATATATATATATATATATATATATATATATATATATATATATATATATATATAATAAGAATGAGAATAATAAGAATAAGAATAAGAAATAAATATTGAACCCCATCACTCGCACATTGCACTAACTACATTAATGTATCCTTCAAAAATTTCCCCACTCACTTGAGATAAAAAAAAAAAAAGTCAGTGCCACCCTTCTTCGCTTACCTGGTGAACCCACCTAGCCCCACCTCCTCTGTACCTTCTCCCTCCCTCGGCCACTCATATAAACTCGATACACAAGCACCTTCTGTGTATCCCACTTCCCAAAAATCTTTCAGCTACTCAAAATCCACAATGGGTTTTAAGTGTCAGGTTTTGGTCTGTACTTTTTGTCTAGTGATGCTTTCGTTTCTGCAAGAAACAAGAGCTGGAAAACAACACAGCAACGCCAGCAGGTTGAATGGGAGGAAGAAAGTGATGAGTGGCTGTAATTTGTTTCGAGGGAGATGGGTGTTTGATGCATCTTATCCTCTTTATGATTCCTCGAGCTGTCCATTCATTGATGATGGGTTTAATTGCCAGAAATATGGCAGACCTGATAATATGTATCTAAAATACTCCTGGCAGCCTGATTCCTGTAAGATACCAAGGTACTAGAATTATTCAGTTCAGTACTCCACTCGTTTGTTTCATCGAATCTCTCTTACTGGGCAGTAGACTCATGTTTTCTTCTTCCTTTCGGTGCAGGTTTAATGGCGCAGATTTTCTGAGGAGGTGGAGAGGGAAGAAGATAATGTTCGTGGGTGACTCACTGAGTCTGAACATGTGGGAATCATTGTCATGCATGATTCATGCTGCGGTGCCCGGGGCCAAGACAACCTTTTACAAGAGAGACTCACTGTCTTCTCTGACCTTTGATGTGAGTTTACTTCCTCCATATCAACTCGTTTTGTTTGTGCATCGCCCTGTCTCTATTGCATGTTTGTCCATTTTCATGTTTTTTTGTATTTTATTCATCGTTCCGGATTGCAGTTTTCGTCTTGTTTGCCTTGAAATCATGCACTACACAGTATTATGAGCAGGCTTTTTTAGGCTGTTGTTTTTGCTGCTTTGAGAAAACGATAGATTTGCTTAGTATAACTACTATTCAAAATGGAGTGTTGTGATAAAGTAAACAATTCCCTGTATTTTCCAGCCTTCTCTGCTAGCCATATAAACTAAATAAAGTAGAGGGAATAAAAATGAGCCATGGAATATTCATCAGCCTGTCTCTTCCCATGATTTTTACTCTCACCATAAAAAAAAATGGTAGGAAAATGAATCTGCTAACATGAATCACTGAAGAACTGATCAGAGAATGGTAAATTATGAATCAAGTGGAAGCCAGTCAATTCTCAGCTCGTGACAGACGGTGAATATCACAAGTTTGGATTCCAAAATAAACAAATTTTAAGCCTGTGTCTTGGTCAACGATGAGGCTCCCCAGGCCAAGAATGATTCACGAGGATTCCCCTCTAGGTTTTCTGGTCCAGACTAGTGAGAGCTATACTCTGATAGCCCCGTTTTGTACTCCAATGTCTTCTTTCTCTCTCTAGATTATGTTAACGAACGTTTGGTAAAATTTATTAAAATAGTTTTTTTCTATTTTTAATACCAGTATATTATAAAAATGTTAAAAAAAAAATTGTTTAAAACACGGATTGGCAGAAGCTGGTCACTGTCCATCGGAGGAGACAGAAGAGATGTCAAGTAGCTTTCTAAATCCCGTGATTCTTTATCTAAAGAGACAAAGAGAGATGGAATAAAAGAGAAAATCAATGGCCCGAAAAATATTACCACCAAGAAGAGAATGATAAAGAGCTTTTATATTAGGGCACAATTAGTTTCCATGTAGGACCCAGCTAGAGTAAATGAGTGACCCCACCCCTTTCCCTTGACAGCTGTTGAGAAGAAGCTGCCAACATATATATATATATCCATAATGTTAATGTATACGATAACCTAATCACATTAATTATTGGATAAAGCACCAGCATACACAAATTTAGTGGATATCCCAATGAGATGGTAGTGTAATTAAAAGACAACGGTATTTATCGTTATGTTTTAAAAATGTTTTTGAAAAAAAATTAAAAAAATATGTTTTTTTATTTTAATTTTTTTTTGTGTTTTTAGATATTTTTATATGTTGTTGTCCAAAATATTTTTTTAAAAAAATAATAAAAAAATAATTTTAATGTATTTTTAAATAAAAAATACTTTAAAAATCTAGTCACTTAACAACAGCTCTAAACTGCAGCTGAATCTTGGTTATATGGCTTTTAGGGTGTAAGATTTTAAAAATAGCGATATTTAAGTCGCTTTCGATGATCAAAGTCTATTTTTTAAAAAAAGAAAATAATAATTAGGCAGATAATGTTCTTGAGAATATTATTCGAGGAGGTTCAAATTCCATTGCCCGAACCAATGCTTGCTGAAAAAGCATCGCTGCGACACTATATTTACTTATTTAGAGAGAGCAATGCAAAGCATGAAGTATTTACAGAATCTCTTTCAAGTGGCTAACAATTACTGTGTTGCAGAACTACGGTGTGACTCTGTACTTGTATCGTACGCCATACTTGGTGGACATTGTTCGAGAGAAAGTTGGCAAAGTTTTAAACCTAAACTCCATTGATGCTGGCAATGCATGGAAAGGGAATGGACATGCTCATCTTCAATTCCTGGCACTGGTGGGTTCACACCGGACAATCCCAAGGGTAATTCTCCCCTCCTCTCTAGAAAACATATTTTGTGAATCCAGTTAAGTGAGTAAAATTCGAGTCCCAAAATCTTACAAGAAATGCACGTCCTAACTCAAACTCGAAACTTGCGGTGTAGATCTCTTCTTTTTAGTGCGAGTGTGTGTGTGTGTTTTCCACATTTATCAGGAACTCTGGTTTCATTGTTTGCTGCTATTGTCTGTGCAAATGCAGATGGGACTACATCCGGGATGGAGCAACATTGTACAAAAATATGGACCGATTATATGCATTCAACAAAGGGATTGACCACATGGGGCAGATGGGTTGACCAAAATATTGATCCTTCTAAAACTAAAGTCTTCTTCCAAGGGATTTCACCAACGCATTATCAGTAAGTGGAAAAACACGAATTAAATGATAATTGTTATCTGAGAATGCTAATCAGCAGCATATAATGCAGCAAACACAGCTCATTTTATTTCGAAAAATTCTATGAAACCAGGGGCAAGGACTGGAACCAACCAAAGAAGAGTTGTTCTGGAGAAGCAGTGCCTCTGTCAGGGTCTACATATCCCGCCGGTGCGCCGCCAGCAGCTGCGGTTGTAAACCAAGTGTTGAGCTCAATTAAGAAACCAGTTTATCTACTTGACATAACAACACTATCACAATTAAGAAAAGATGCTCATCCCTCAACTTATAGCGATGCGTCGGGCACAGACTGCAGCCATTGGTGCCTCCCTGGATTGCCTGATACTTGGAACCAACTCCTATATGCAGCTCTCATCATGTGAAAGATCAACATCCAAATCTTAGTTTACTATTATTCTCTCGTTTTTCTTTCCTTTTTCCTACAGTGGTATATTTATGGGGGGGAGCAGAAATTTCTCATTTACTCCTGATTGGATGATAATGATAAGTCAAATGTAAAGTGATTGGTTCTCTTAATCACAATAATTAACCCTAAGATTATACAAAGATAGGTGACAGTGAGATGCAAATGGCATCTGATGATTGTGTGAGGGGCTAACTCAAGTTTGTTCAAATATCATTGATCTGTTTGCTTTTGTTTAATTACATTTTACATAACGATTCCATGAACAGCCCAAAATTGAATGTTGGGATGCTTTTCACATTCTTCTTTCATTTGCAACAACTATCAAAGCAAGATGTTCCTAACTTACAATGTATAAGCACTATGGCTCTGAGACAAGAATAGATAATGTTAGGATACAGAAAGTAGAGAAAAAAGAAATCCCAAAGCCTTCCACTGCATATAGATGGATAGTAACACTGGTTGGAGTCATTCATGTGTTTAAATTTCTGGATTTCGACTGTTAGAGCTTTATCATGTTCTTAAGCAATGTCATCATAGTCTGAGCTACAGCCTAAGGTCATAGTTATCTTTAAAGACAGGAAGAAGTCAGAGACAAAAGGCTGGATATATGAAGGCATCAAGCATGGTTGCAATGACAGTTATTGTACCACAACAGCTTTCTTAAGGCAATACATTTGTTTTGGCAACAAAATTATAAGCAATGGGTGGATCAAAACGGCCATTCACCCATGAAGCATCAAGAGATGAGATAACACCTGATGCAATCCGTGAAACTTCTTTCATTTCTGCCAAAAATATCACACAGCAGTTTGCCACCAACATGTGGAGAAGCACCATCAGCCACCATCTTCCCTCAAGGGTCCTGCATCATTCATTTACGACATTCACCTGAGGAACCCAAGTATGGTTTTCAGAACTCATCTGAGTGTAAACTTATCTAAAAGCATGAAATTTGTTACATCAAACATGCATGACTTGTCAAATACATGAAACATACTTGCCCATACAGCATTTACAGTTGCATAAATGGCATGCAGCACATCTTTACATAAAATGAAGGCATACCCAAATTAAACCCTATCCCAGGACTCCACCAATATAGCAACTGAGCCAAAAAGTATATTTTCACAAATATTGACAAAGATACAACATCCTATTAATACTCAAGTTGAGATAATTCAAATCAAGAACAGAGAAACACAAAGTAGCTCCAAATTGAGGCATATAAGAATATGCAGAAAGAATCATGGAAAAAGCGTAACATTGAATGGCTATTTGTTGTTGTAGAAACCTCAGATAAAGTAGATCAAAGACAGAAGTCCACCATGTAAATCTTTCAGTGTATGAGTAGGAATGAAATTTATCATGAGTGGATGGTAGAAGCAAAAGCTAACCTTAGAAAAGCACTTGCATAGATAACAAAAGCTAGTAGCCAACATATACTGCAGCATTCACAATGTAACAGTCATCATTCTCGTCGCCCATTTCTTCAATTAACACACCACTTGAGCATATCATTCCACCATCAACAACTTCAAATTTCACAATTTCCCCACTGCAATGTTTCATATAAAACATGTATTTAAGAAAGAAATGATTGATATGTTTAATAGGTTGGTTGTTTAGGCTGTTATATTGTGCACCGCAAAGTTTGATGAATAACACCAGATATTATTGAAGGCTATATGAGTAAAGAAATAACCTCCTAAATGAAATCATGAACAATGTAAGAGATTCAAGCCTGTTGTGTTATAATTTATAACAAAATTGCTGGACTTTACAAGAAAACATCACAAGGAATGCTCAAGTTTCAGGCATATCCTAAATTTTTTAATCCACTGCGAACTTTAGATTATGTATTAGTAATCAAATTAGTAGAAAGTTGATAGTGAACAATAAAGATATCTTTGATGTTAGACAGCATCTGCAAGCAGGAGGTTTAGAGTAGGTCTTTTACCAACAGGCACATACTGAACTTATAAAAAGAACCAATTAACTTAAGAACGGTTCTTTCTCAAATAATAAAGTCCATCACATTTATACAGGTCCTGGCATAATTATAATTATACTCTTAACTATGCCAGACAAGAACTTGCTACATAATTCTATCTTCTTGTTGGTAGTTAACTAACCATTAACACTCACAAACTATGTAAATGCTTGTTTAGAGTGAGATTTTGAAAATGAGTTACACGACCAGTCACGGGATCCAACTAAAGCTGGCTAATGACGCTACCTGTGAAATTGCAACTATAAATTCATATGATTTAGTGGACTTGCACTTAGAACTTCCCATTTACAACCTCTGCAAGCTGTGCATTGATATTATATAGACATCCTCTCAACCTTTGTTTTCTATTTTTGCTTCAAGCACAAATGGAGAACAAAAACAAAGAAAAGAAAAAACAAAACATTTTTTTCTCAAGAAATAGGAGGGTGGACAAAGCAAGCATCTAAGAAGTAATAACATTGGATGATATTTCCGAAATGTATAGGTGTCCGAAATGTATAGGTGTTTGATATTCTGTACTTACTAAGGGAAGACGGACTTCACCCTTTGGATATCCAATGATTGTTGCAGAGAATGTGGGACCCCCAGTTTGATCTGTAGTTTCATTTGGCCAGATGCGACCCCAGGTATGGACCCTGCACCATTTGATCTTATTATAGCATATATAAACATTTGTCACAGCAAAGGGCACAAAGCCATCTCATAGCAATCTGGAGTTTGATAAAGAAAAACCTCCTCGATTGGCATTGTGCTAAAGACAGAATATATTTTCAGAATTATAGAATTATAGTCTTTCATGAACATCTGGTGTGTATGCAATAAAAATTCAGTGAACGATATCGTGCACAATGCATGAAGCTGTGCTTGTAGCTTTTGATGGTATGTTGCGAACCTGTATATAATTTTGAGATTCAATCTAAATGATAATTAAAAGCGAATAAGTTCTGACTTTACTAGTACATGACATCCATAAAAAAACAGAGCACGCTTTATTCTTATGCATGGAAATTTTCAACAAAGGAAAGCATCTTCCCTGAAAACTTATCACAATCTAAAACTTGTTAAAGCTCTCTCTGCTTGTTTATTCCATTCTATCCCAATGAATCTTGTTTTCTTTGATCTTTTGGAATTCAATAGTGGAAAACCCAGTAGTTTTTGAAACTACGGAAGCCCATTCCGAAAACAACATACGACAGATGGTATCGTTTGCAATCTCATCATTCTATTATGTGAATTCACAAGAAATCCTCACTTCTCAACTAAACTAGATTTCCAAATCATTGCAATCTCAAGTCGCAAGAATAACAGTCACGCGCTAATACGCATAGATGAATAAATTAATAAAAAGAAAACAAAACGAAAAGAAAGAAACTTCAAGAGCATTTAAGTGATGAGTGATATACCTCT
Source organism: Salix udensis (assembly GCA_029204005.1). Classification (NCBI taxonomy): domain Eukaryota; kingdom Viridiplantae; phylum Streptophyta; class Magnoliopsida; order Malpighiales; family Salicaceae; genus Salix; species Salix udensis. The sequence continues at coordinate 3,385,127 of CM055029.1, read as the reverse complement.
ACGAAATGCAGGAATTGAATTTGAAGAGATTGCATCCCTGCATGCACGCATTGCCGCTGAAGTAATATCTTGCCTGTATTGCACAGGAATCAAACTTATGTTCACAAAATTCTAAGAATTGAATAAACCAAAAGACAGAAATCATTGATGGGTATCTATCAAATATACTCAAGAATAAAAGGAGCTAAAAAGGGTCAGAGTTTTTACACACCCATGTTGATCATAGCCAACACCCATCTCCACAAACAAGAGCTTCATGGATGCATTTGTGCTGGTGTTGACTGAACTTCCGCTTTGTGCCGCTTCCATGAGAGTAGTTCTGGCTTTCAATTGGCGTGGAAAACGTGGGGTTTTAAGGTAGAGATATGTCTTTATTGAATTTGATGGGTGATTCTTTGGAATTTGGCGATCAAGAGGCCTAAACTCGGTGATGGAAAATACAGGAAACTTTAGGACAACAGATGCAGTCATTTCGATCGCAAAAATACAAGGTATTTTTCATTCCAGGACACGAGGCATGATAAGTTAGCGGATCAGGTCCCTCGAAATAAAAGAGGGCAAACTTCAAGAATTTTTTATTAGAACAATTTTTGATTCTACAATTTTTGATAAGTTAGCGGACCAGTCCCCCAACAATTTTGATTCTACAACATTTACATCACAAACAATTTTTATTTGTCAATTGAATATTTTTATTAGAATTTCTTAAATAAAGAGCTAGACTCCCTATAAAATGACATATTTTTTTTACAATGAAAAGAGTTATAATTTGGACTATATGATCAAGTCTGAATTGAAAGATCTAATCAAGAATTTATATAGAATACAAAGATGATAAAATTAAAACTATGTAAAATAATTCGAGTGTATTTTTTTAAAGTTATGTCAAAAACTAATATTCATAATTTGTAAGGGCTGATCATCGACTTCATTATTAATAGATAAAAGAGGTTGAAAAGGTTTTGATTTACATATTTATTTTCTCAGAGGTTATAAATTCATGATCCATGGATAGAAAGTAAAAATCAAGTTTGTAAATCAAGTTTCAATGACTTTAATGATACTTCATTCTATATTTTCATTTTATATAATTATATTTTTCTAATACAAACACACATTTGTAATATTTGAAGTGTTTTGTCATGCTAGTTCATGGGATCTTATGGGTTAGAGGCCATCAAGGAACTTTTAAAGTGAAATAAGGTTGGTGCTCAAAACTTTGTAATAAGATTGGAAGGAGGAGATTGTTGATTTGTTTATATAAAGTGTTATAATCTATTTCTGGGTTATTCTAAAAAATTATTCTAAATGAAAAGAAAAAAAAAAGGTTGACGTGGTTGAAAAATCAAGCTAGAATTTTTGGGCGGATTCGAGAGCTCAATCACATCTCTATTGTGTCCAAAAATAAAGAAAAATATATATTTAAGACTACAATAAATTATTATCAGATAAATTTATATCCAAAATCTTTTATTAAGAAAACATGTAGTTACGATCAAAGTATATTATTTTTTATATAAAATAAATTAATGATCTCGAGTAAAATGATCATTTACATAATTGTCACATCAATCTTTTCAAAGACATAAATGACATCTCTATATATAATTCTCATGCATATTGATATGTTTGATTTTTATATTATTTTTATCTATGTTTACTTTTAATTTTATACTAACTTATCTTTGATATCTCTATTTTATATAGTTATTTATTTATTTATTTATTTTTATCTATATGTAGAAATAAACAAAATCATGAAATCTAGGACTTTAAAGTAAAAATTCAGCATTTAATTCTTGAATTCTAGCTAAACATTAGCCCAAATTGGATTGAAGCTTATAGTATTGAGTAAGCTTATTTAGAAACCAATTGAATGAGAAAACTTACCTTGAAAAGGTCTGGTTGAGTTGTGCACATGTTTTGGTAAATTAGGCATGAATTTATCTAAAATATTTGAATTAAGCGATCTTGATGTCGAAAGAGATATAAAAGGTATATATATATATCTTTTATGTTTATAACTTTATTAAAATACATTGATTTGATGGAGGAAATAAGGCTAAAATAAATTGGTTTGGATAATTATTGTTTGATCTATTGAGTAATAAGAAGAACTAAAGGTAAGTTATGATTATAAACTTTCAAATTAAACATGATTAGATTAGTGATGAGTGAAAGATAAAGATATAACTATGATCAATGTGATTCTAGATTAAGAAAAAAAATTAAAAAAACTTAATGAATCTTCAAATAATATAATTTGCATAGAGATATGTTGAATTATTAGGTGAACATCAAATAAATTAAGGGATCTTTTCTTTTCAACAACATGAAGTTTTATAACAAGAAATAATAAATTGCATGGGTTTTTTTTCCTTTTATGTAGATTGTAAGTTTGGGATGATTCTTAGATCTTGTATGAGGAATTATGAAACTTGGATGGATGGATTCCGTAAGCCGTTGGCAATGATATCGTGGCATTGAATTTTGAATGACACATGTCCCACTCGGGCATTAACTACCTAGATGTTGATGCAAGTTCTATATTTAATTATGAAATTTACATCTTCCTTTTTATGCAAGAAGGCATGTGGGATTAACTATTCTTGGATTAAGTATTTAAATATGCACGATTGAGATAGAAAATGGTCATCCTTTTTCAAGCATTTGGTTGAACTTCAACATCCATATGTGGCTATTTCCGGATGTGCTGGTTGAAGATGATCTTATGATCCCATCCTATATTTTCATGCTTGATCATCAAGGACTATCTGCAAGCAGGATTAACAATTTCGTTTTGTTTTGAATAAAACAATTAAAATATTTTATATGAGTAAAAAAACAAGATACAAAACAATATTGTTTTTATCTTGGTTGAAATTTTAGATTTTTCAGTCAAATACCGACTGAAACATGTCATTTTGCCTGTCATTTCAACCAAATAATATTTTTGTAAATAATAAATAATTTTACAATATTAATTATATCTCTTATCTTAATCTTTTAATCTGACTATTTGATGGAGAAGAAATTTTATGAAAAATCTCTTGCAAATGAACACCTAGTTAAAAATATTGATCAACAGAACTCATCTGGATTAGAAGGAGTACAGAAATTAGATGGTTAACTCAAGTTGCACTAAGATTATACTAGACACTGGTAAGAGATGCATGCAGTTGATTATTATTGTTGCCATGCGAAATTGAAGTGCACTGCTTTGGTCGTAAGAGGCTCCCTAAATGCTTGGAATCGGAGATTTCAAGCTTTGTTTTTTTATTCCAAGATCGCCAATAAGAGTTGCGTAGTTTAAATAAAGATAGCAGTAAAGGGCATAAATAAAATAATAGAATGAAGTAATGAATCGTTAAAAAATATACGATTCCCGGATCGCCACGGTCACATAATAGAGAGAGTTTTATATATCTTTACAGCAGAGAAGAAGGCAGCAGCAATTCTGAAGCTGAGTTTGCTACAGATTTTAGCAAGGTGTAGACCTGCACACAAGTTTTTGTTGCTGCTGGTTTTGACATGATCCGGCTTTATCTCTCAACTCCTGGAATGCCCTCATTGTTTCCCCATCGAAACCTCCAGCAAACTGTCACCAAACAATGGAGGAAATTAGATTAGCCCACTGCAACCAAGTATAATCAATATATATATATGCGCTAGCTAAAGGTAGATACTAGTAAATGGGTCTTCTTCACCTGATGAACCCGGAAAGCATATCGAACTCCTTGGACAATCAGCTCCTCTTCTTCAGGGCCCCCCACCAGCAGTTTCAAGCTCTGCAGAAACTCTCTTCATGTATTTCATTGCTAATTTCACAGATGCCAACTTGATCTGCAGCAATGTGTCAGCACACTAATTAGCTAGATAGATAACAAAATAATTTCATAACTCACTAAGTCAGAACTATTAATGAAAAAAGTAATCAATCTGGCATCAAAACGGGGAAAGATTTGGTTATCGTTCACTTGCAACTTCGCTTTCTTCTCTTCCTTTTTGGGAGTAGAGCAAATTATTTAAGTGCCTGTGGGGTTTTAGAACAACTTTAAAATCCTTCAAGCTACTAAATTACAAAGAAGAAACCATGTGCTGCTGGTTTGTGGGGGGTCAACGAGGAGAATCTTGCAAATGAATCCAAATCTTAAAAGCAGACAAGCAAATACAATTTAGAGGTTTGGAAATTCACATGCACGCTTGCAGTAGTGGGCAGAGAAAATAAGGCAAAATCTAACTTTTCTTTTGTCATCTATCTACTCACAGCTACATATTGTATTGTACTGCAATGCCTTGCAGAATGTGTCAAACATTAAAGTTATGTTTTCTTCTCTCCAGTGACTAATTAAACACAAGACCATCTGAAATCTATCTCTAGATCATCATCAAAAAGGGTGGGTGGGGCTTGTGGGTGGGTGTACTATTTCCAAACATGGCAGAAATTACAGAGCAGAGCCGTTGGGAAAAGGGTAAATTACCTGACTGACTATTCCTGTTTCGAGCATCCAATCCGTCGGAATCTGAAACCCTTTGTATCTCATGGTCGCCGATTCCCTCATCTTTGATAGATTGTAAACGCCACGCTCTAATCTGTGTTCCAATCACACAAATCAAGAACCTGGATTATAAAAAAACAGGAAGAAGAGATAAGATTGTGCGCGTACTTTTCAAGCAACGCCTGCATTTTCTTGAGGGCAGGGCCGCATGGCTGGCGGGGATCGTCTCGAGATAACAACGCTTCCGATTCTACCTTCTTGAGATCGCAGTACCCGAAGGCCGCCTCGCGCAATGCGTCGGCCTTCTTCTCTGGCCATTCGAAGTGTTTAAGAACTGCTCTTTCATCCACCTGAAAAATATATAAACAGCGAGCGAGGAAAATATATATGAGATCTTCTCTCCGGAACAACAAATTTAGAAATTAAATTCGAATTTATTAATGGGTTTCTGGAAAGATTTAATATTTACCAGATAAGATAGCTCATCGTCCAGCCATTTGACAAAAGGGACCACATCTTCAATATCTGTAAATGCAGCATTCTCTACTTCTTTTATCAAAAACCTGATAAACTCTCCCTGTATTTCCACGTCTGTTTTTATCTGTAAGACCACCACTGAATTAGCTAAAAAAATCCTCTAGCTGACTGAGGGAGTGTTTGGCACCGTAAATATATATTAAAATTAATTTTCTTTTTGAAAAAAATATTATTAACACATCTAAGAACATCAGAATTTCCCCTTTTTCTTTTTCTTTTTCTTTTGGAAAAACAACTCATCGCCAACCTCGAATACAAGACTGTCTTGTCTCTGAAGCAAACAATAAAATCCAAACCAAAAGAGACAGGGGGTGAAACGAACCACAAAAAGTCACTCGGACCTGTCAGCTATCACCCCCACGAAAACTTACAGTGGCAAATCTAGTAAATATCTCAAAAACTTTAAAGAAAGGGAAATCGGTACTTACAGCTAACAAGTGAGTCGACCTATTCTCTATCTCCCCTATCATATCACGGGCATTGGATGACACCGGTAGAGTCTCCGCCATTCCACCGCCGCACTCCCGCCTTGAATTCTTCCGCATTAAAGAGTGATAAAACTCCACCACCTCCGGCACTCTCCTCACTTTCGCCATCCCTACTCTCCTCCCCTTTGGAGGCGGTGGGGGTGGGGGTGGAGCGACCTTCTTGGCCACCGGAGGTGGGTTAGGTGGCGGGGGAGGAGGAGGAGGTGCAGGTGGACCTGAAACCGAATGATCAGAAACGGTGGGTGAAACTGATGATGAAGATGTTGCCGGAGATGACAGCGATCGTTTAGGTGGAGGTTTAGGAACCCTTGGGACTCGAGATCTGAGGCTGGCCAGAGTTGTCTCAGTGAGTTCCTCCGAGTTGCACCTGGAATGCCTCGGCTTCTCGATTTCTACATTCTCCTCCATTCTCTTTGAATGATGATCGACATTCTGATTCTGACTCGACGAGCTCGTGATTTCCGTACATTTGACTCCTTTCTTCAAGTTTCTAATCAAATTAGACTTGGTTGTGACCTCCATTAACCCTTGAAACCTCTGGGAAGAAGAAAACTCCATTTCATTCTCACGATCCGACAACGCTTTCTTGAACTCCTGAATTTCCGCTTCTAGCTCCTTAACTTTCCTTTCACCCTCTTTTCTCTCCTCTTCAAATCTCCCTCTCACTTCACTCAAGTCCGCTTTCAAGCACTCGTTCTCAAGCTCCAGAGATTCTACCTTCTTCACAGCCTTCTCAAGCTCCAAATTTTTATTACTAATTTCAGTTTCCAAAACAGGAACTATAGCTACACTCTCTTTCAAGAGTTTAAACTCAAGAAGTTCAGTCTTTAAGAGAGATTCACGCTCGCGAAGCTCTTCAACAAGCTTCAAAACCTCTGTTACGTCAGGCGGACGAGGTTGGACTTGGGAAGAAGAGCGAGGGAAGTAAACACCGAAGGAGCGAGAAAAACCCGCCTTTTGAGTAGAGGCTTTGCCGGAACTAGGAGAAGGGAGCGGAGGTTTCGGTGGTGGCGTGTTATTACGAGTTTCAGTTTTGCTTGCCGGCGATTTTTGCAAACCCATTGCCATCCTTACCTTGCCAGCAACCATGATTCTAAACTCTTAAGAGATATAAATGTTATCTCTCTATCGAAGAATTCCCCCGTTTCTGGGTTCAGATTAGGTTTTCTTTTTTCTTGTTTATTTGGTTTTGATTTTACGGACTTTATGATGTCTGAAGGACACACAAAGATGTCGTAGAGGGGGGAGTCTGATGAGTGCAAGAGGGAAGGGAGTTAAAGATGTAATGAAACTAAACTGAGCTTAACTAGACAGAAGAGAGAGAAAGTTAGGGCACAACCGTCGAGGAACGGTCTTCTTTTCTCGGATCCAAGTTTTGAAATTTTTTGTAGATGCTATATGTTAAGAGAATAGATGTTAGTGTCACGCGATTAGGTCAACGATATATATGCACGCGTCTATTTCCCAAATGCTTGCCTTCTTATTTTTTTCTCTTTCTTAATTTTAAGATTTATTTGGATGCAAATAGATTATATCTTTGAAAAGTATATTTTACGATATTAAATAAATAAATAAAATTTTAATTATTTTAAATTTTATAAAAAATACACATTATGGTTCAAACTCGATATTTATTATACAAATAACAAAACTTCTACCATAACTCTCAATAATAACATATATATATATATATATATATCTTTTTAAAAAAAATTAATGAAAATTTTTTAAACTATAACCAAAATTCCAAAATATCTATTGGTTGTCTGTTGTTAGATATTTGTTGTAGGGCTCTATAATCAATGTTATAGTAATAGTAATATAAGAGAAGAGAAGAGTCTTGAAGATAGAGTAATTTGAGGTTGGAAATGTACCGAGGGCGCGTGGGCTTTGTGTGGTGGACTAAATCTGGGTGATTGTTATGGGCAATAATTTGAGTGCAATGCAATCGATCTGGAGAGAGTGAGAAATTCAGAAACTAGAAAGTTACTTGCAACGGTCGGCTTTGGTAACTTGATTTCTTCTTCTCATCTCTTCAGTTTCTCGCGAAAGAATATGACTAGGGCAGTTTGGTTTTGGGTCTCGTCGAACAGAAGAAGTCAAAACTGCTCCTACGACTCTTTCTTTCTCCTTTTTATGTCGTTATTATTTTCTCCATTTCAATTTTCATTTATTTATCGAAGGACATCCACCTCAACGTAAAGTGTGACTATTTAAATAAAAACAATTAACTAATAATAGTATTATTAATCCATAGTCTTGAAACTTAAAAGTTAATGGCGTTTTAGGAGTTTTTTAAAATATATATTTTATTTTATATTAATATATCTTCAAATAAATAGTACTTTCAAAAATAACTTTTATCCCAATATTAAATATATCTATATAAATTACCAAAATGCAAAATGTATGGGTTATTTGAAAATTTGATATCAATGTACTGCTAATATACTGAATACATTGCTTTATTCTTATAGTTCAAATTAGATTACAGCAATGATTTTTTTAATCAAGTTATTGGATTTTTTTTGTTTTTTAATTTCACTTTTTTGTACTTTACTTTTTTATGTGTTTTTCAGTTGATTATATAAATTCTTTGCATTTACTTTAGATATGAAAACTACAAGATTTTGAAGCTTGGTGATGAATCAATTTAACAAGATATGTTTATATTTGTAGTATTACAAAACAATTAAAAGAATAAAACCAAACCCAGAAAAAAATTTGATTGCCTAATTCAAATTCACATGAAAAATTTATAATTAATTTATCATATTCTTCGTTGACTTTGTTTTTAGATCTCTTTAGTTTTTTTAATTTTCATTATGATCCAAATCTTTATTTTCATTTATGTTTCAATCCTTAAATTTGATAGAGAAAAGAGAAATTCATCTACAAATAACAACAAAAAGAAAAAATTAAGGCCAAATTTTAGCACCAAAACATAAAATTATTTTCTTATATTAGTGGGCTCTATTTAACGAGAGGAGTTTCATTATAGTGTCTTTTACCATTTATATTGTCTGAAAAAATAAATTGGAATTGAGAAAGGTTTTTTCATATGATTTTATTTTTTTGGATAAATTTAAATATGTTTTGATTTGGAATATTTAAATGCATTTAAATATCGCTAACAATTGCACTCGCACGGAATAAAAATATTTATCAACATCTAAACTACCAAAAAGTATACATGGACACATACACATTAACACCATAATCTATTCATCTCTACACTACCAAGAAGCATGTGTACACATATTTAAGGATTGTAAAAAAATTAATTGTAATTAACTTGATTGAATTTTATTCTATTAAATCTTTTCATATATATTCAATGAATTGTTAAAAAATAATATTGATTTAATTAAGTTTCATTAAATCTTCTTAAATTCATTAATGTTATAAATTCAATGAATGGTTAAGAATTGAGTCCAAATAATTTTGAATTAAAGGTGTTCTCTCTCTCATGTTGCTATTTATAATTTTATCTTATTTTTTGTAACCCAAATCTTCACCCCCTACTCATTTTTCAAAATATCAAAAATATTTCTAAAAAATTAGAAATAAAACAAAAGCCCAAAAATGTTTTTGATATTGATTATATGAAAAATTTTAAAAGGTTTAAATGGACAAGATAATATTTCTAAGAGTTTAATTTAATAGAAATCAGTTGCAATTGAAAGAATTAAAGAACCATAAACCAAAATCAGCAATGAAACATAAGGTTTACATAATTCATGCAAGGATGGATTTATTTGAATAAGCTCCAACTCAAATAACTAATTTTGACTTCAATTAAGAGGGTTTTTGAAATATGAGGACCTATTTTGAAAAAAAACTAAGACGGTGTCTAAAATCAAGCCAAAACTCTAATTAAAACTTTGTTTTGACTAATCCTAGGCTAAATCAATTCACTAACCACCTTAAAGTTCTAAGACATCAAACCATTTTAGAGATATGTATAAAGTTATTACATGCATCCCTTCTTTTTTTTTATAAGAGATTGTTTTTTAAAGTATGTTATTAACCTTGACCATTCACCACAAATCTTAGTTGACCTTTTGATGTTTTTTGAGCATTATCTCCCCCTTGTCATAATGCTCTTTTTGGGTGTTAATTTAAAAATTTTCATTCTCGTCACTTTTAGTTTTTGTATCATTTGATATTTGGATACCTTAAAGGCTTTCCTACCTCATTCCCTATATATTTTTACCTTTTACTTTAGAGCTTTTATTGTTTATTTGGATGAATATATCTTGCATTCTCGTACTGAAACCAATCTTATCATTTGTTTACTTGCATTCAATAGCTAGAATTTTTAACACTTAATTTGAAGGTCTATGTTATATCTTTGTAGAAGATTGATTGTTTCAATTTTAACTATAAAAGCCTAGCTTTTAAAGAGAAAAAAGGAATATATAAGGAGAGAGACGGCAAAGACATAAAAAGATAAAGAGAGGGAAAAGAAAAAAAAAAGAATAAATATAGATATCAATAAGAAATTTAGAGTTATTTTAATTTATTTTTTTACTGATTTTAGTATAGTGAGAAACACAGTTGGTGTGTGTGTGTGAGAGAGAGAGAGAGAGACTATTATTATGAGTTTGAAACTCAATTTTTTTTTTTTGTGCGTGTGTGTGTGTGTGTGAGAGAGAGAGAGAGACTATTATTATGAGTTTAAAACTCGAATTTTGTTTCAATCAAAACCTACATATCTAGGTATACCTTTTCTTATTACTTCAAGATGTCTTTTTTCAATATTTTTCTCTTTGAGATTATCTCACCAACGTCAAGAGTTTTTAAAAGTGTCTTATCACAATTAACTCTATTAATATAGCAAATAATATAATTGAACATTCTAATATCTCTATATCTCACAAGATAACAATTATAGGATTTCAAAGGTGTATGAGTGTAAAAAAAAATGAAATTAAATACTCGTGTGTTTTAATATAAAAATTTAATAACATAAATTATAGTATAACAAAACATTGATGATTTTGAAGTTGTTCTGTCGTATAATAACTTTTATATGATACACGTTCAATTTTTTATAATTTTAAAATTAGATAAGTTATATATGTATTTTTAGGAAAACAAATAGTCATTCATTATCGTTATAATCCTAAAACTCAAATGGTTGTCTGATTCAAATTGAAGAAGTCAATCAATCAATTTGATCAATTGTGAGTTCATTTTAATTATGTTGTCATGTAGGATATAAAGATTTATATCAATACTAAAATGAATACTTAATATAAGTCATCACTCTGCTTTTTTCTTGGACTGATTTTTTCATAAAATATATCCTGTTAATATGTTATTTGAATAAAATATTTAAAATCTTATTCTCAACCATAAATATTATTAGTTTGATATGTTATTATTTTACATATTTTATTATTATCATAAAAAATATAAAATATAAACATGTGATACTAAATGTCAACAATCTAAAGTCGTTTGTTAACAAAATGTCAAAAAATTGTCTCATGCACATTAAAAAAAAGTCCAAAAAGTAATTTGGAACAAATAAAAATTAAAAAAAATAATACTTTTAAAAGGTAAAAAGAAATGTACTCTGAGTAAACGGATAGAGATGATTTGGTAGATGAGATGAATTTAATAATAGAAGTGGAATTATGAGCTCTTTCCTTTTAGCAGAGGTAGACAGGAAGTTCTTTATAAATTTGTCATATACAGTGAGAATCTCATCTCTAGCCCGGTGCCTGCCTGATGCATCGCTTTCACTGTAACTTGCTGAGGGTTAAGCTAATTGTGACCGTTTAAAGACTTTGGAGGACCCTTTTAGAGCCCGTTTGGCACTACGGCTAAACCGCCATTTTATTAAAATTCAATTTTTTTAAATTTTAAATAAATATGTTTTGATATTTTTAGATCATTTTGATGTGTTGATATTAAAAATAATTTTTAAAAAATAAAAAAAATATTATTTTGATATATTTCAGTATAAAAAGCATTTTAAAAAATTATCGCAATCGCTCTCTCAAACAGGCCCAATTGGATTTGATATCTGATCATAGAAAGTGGCCAATAACAAAAGAGCAATGAGTGACGCCTGGATTCTCTAATTGTCTGCGGTTTTTTTTAGTGCAATTTGCTGCGGTCTTTACCTTTGACCAAGTCTGCAAAATTTCAATAAAGTTTCGGGTTCTTGCCCGTTGCACCTCAGTAAAAGCGAGTCAAGGCACGAGAAATATCACTGTTATATTTAGAAAAATAATATAAATTATATTATATAATTTTATTTATGAATTTAAATTTTTAAGTTAGATAATTTTTTAATATGATATTAGAGCCTTTGTTGACCTAATCGTTATGAGTTCAAATCTCATCATTCTCATTTTATTTTGATAAAAATCAAGCATAAAGTAATGTGAAACTGTGTAAATTTCAAGCCCAAAAAACTTTCACTTGAAAAGGTGTGTTACAGAATAATATAAATTATATTCTGAAATCTCATCTAACAACTTAAACTTTTAAACTGTTAAATTTCTTAACCATCCCAACAATTTTCTGCAGGAGCTGCAATTTTGGAGAATATCACTGCATAAGACCAACGCATACAGTGAAAACAACACCAATAAATAAACTTTTGGAAGGAAAGCTGTAAAATGACACTAAAACGACGATGCAATTTCTATTTTCTGACTAGAAAATTTAACAGTTCTGGCTGCAATTAGCACCGCATGGGAACACTTTGTGCGCGCAGGAGATTCAGATGAGTGTTTCAAAATTTAAATAATCAGTTGCCAAGAATCAGATTTACAGGGATGGAAGAAAACTCATCAAAAAATAATTGTACTTTGCATCGCATAAATGAGTTAATTGACTCATGCTCCATCGTGGACTTGATCAATTGTTTTTTAAAAATATAAAAGAATATTACTAAGAGCATGATTAATATTTTAATTGTATTATTAAACCTAGTTAAATGAGTTAATTTTGAAAACTCTCAAGTTAGCTCTTTACTTAATTATAGTTTTTAACTAAATTTGGTAGGAACTAGCCTGAATTAAATTGATTAATTTTATATGTATAAATACAATCTTGATGATCGGTAAAAAACTATCTTAATTTTTTTTTTTTAAATCTCAATAAAATATTTTAAAAAAAATCAATACATGGCATATTGAAAAGATCTTATTCCTCTTGTGACAACTTGTGTCATGGATTCCATTGAATTTAACATTTTTTTTATAATTTATTTTAATTATATAATAAAAATATATAATAATAAATTGAGTATCAACCTAAAATCAAACATGTAGTTTATTTTTTCATGGATGTTTTTTCGTCAAAAAAATAATCTTATTTCTAACCCCAAATATCTAAAAAAACCATAGTAACCTTGTTAAACCAGTCTATTATCTTCAAAAGCACAGGAAAAACATCTTCAAAACTCAAAATCGCATGAGATTGGAAAGTGTAAATTTTTGAAGAATTAAATTAACACATGTTTTAACTTCACACGTCATGAAAGGAGCTAAAAATTGCTGAACTATTTTCACAGGTATAGGTAAGTAGTTGATCAAAATGGAATCACAAGATAGTTTTCAATGCTCTACTATCATATTTAATTTGGTGAGAGCACGTCCGTGCATAAGAACTACAACCAAGTGTTTAAATCATTTGATTTAATTTGGGAAAAAAACACTTAAAAAGCTCTAAATGCCATGTGTAAGTAGATAACGCAAACTAGCATTCAGCTTAATGATGGTTTGAGAGTATAATTGAAATTAATTTTACATCAAAATAATGTTTATTATTTTTAAAAATTATTTTTAATATTAATACATGAAAATACTTTAAAAACACCAAAAAAAAATAATTTAAAATAAAAAAAATCATTTTGTAGCGATTAAAAAGATATTCAAGAAATTAATCCACATAAGATGAAGAAGAAACGAATCAGGCTAGAAGATGAACTAAATGCACTTCTCTTGCTGTAAACAGACAAAAATGGAATACACTTTGCAGCGATAACCCCATCACATGTGAAATCCACGATACCATATTTCTTTCCATGATCAGCGAGAAGGTGACGATCACCGTGAGAGAAATAATGGGAGGAGTGTTGTCTATGAAAGGAATGTAACAAGAGGTGGGAATAAATGAGCAGGGGAGGGTCCCTGTACGTGCATGTGGTCCTGAAACCCTATCCCGGAATGTCTCGCCGGATATATAATCGCCGGAGCCGGTGCACACATAAAACTACACACATAAAGCTGGCCAACGAAGCATGAAGTGTACGCACATCACTTTCCCGTTTAATCCACCGAAGCAACACTATTGTTTTCACGTCTGAGTTCGGGCTAGGGTTTTCTTTTCTGGCGAACAATGGAGGTGTGGATATCGTGGAAGGAGCCAACTTGTCACATGATAGGACAGGGACGCTTTAATTTGTGTTGCGCAGAATGATAATCTACACGGTGGACAGAGTTTAATTATATTTTTGGTTTCATTTATTGAATTAAATATTAGAAATTAATTTGAATTCTTTGTCTTGATTTGAAAAAAATCCAATAAAACCACCCTTAGAAAATCCAAATTAATAATATAATTACATAAGGTTTAAACAAAAAATCCAAAATGAATTTAACATTGTATTATAGAATATAAACAATGGAACATGGTCATTAAAAATCAATGATTAAATAAATGTAACCGTAATTTCTTAATGAACACTTTTACCAAATACTAATTGAAATATTAAAATAAATATTTTGATTTTTTTTATGGCCCTTGGAGGTAAATCTCAGCCTTAATTCGGCAATAAAATTTATTATTGATACTTAATAAAATTATTTAGTTTATGAAATATCCTTCAGATATTTAATCTCAACTTTTCTCGAAGAGTCATGTGAGTAAATAACAAATGTAGATCCAGAACGTTTCTCTAAAACCACCCTCGATTTTTTTCTTATAAAAAACTAAGAATTGTTTTTTAAAATTAATAAAAAGGGGAATATCATGAAATAGCTATATATAAATATGTATATTAGTATGTATTCAATAAATATGTTAAAATAACTAAAATTATATGTAAGGTATGAAAAAAACAAAATTACATTATAGATTAAAATGTATAACTATAAAGAAAATATCTAAGATATATCTACAATTAGACAACAATTAAAGCTAAAACAAACCAAGACTTTCAAAAACCAGAACTCTTAATTTATATTTAAAACCCACCCGATCCTCAAATAAATCACTTGAAACCAACAATGATAAACATAGTAATGGCAAAAACAAAAATTAGTTTAACTTTAGAAATGAAAAGAATTTAATTTAGGGGGTTGCCTGAACTAACTGGACGTTGGAGGACTATATTAGAAATTGTTAATAAATCGTGACTAAAAAGCGAAGGACCTAAATAAATCTTGTTCTTTGCTCGCTGCTTATGGAATGTGTCGGGATCTGGATATTTTTGCCGGATCACGGGATTCTTCAATGTAATCTGGGTTATCAAGCCGGAATCTATAAAAATCTTCCAAAATCGCGTCACCGATATATAGTCGTTTCCCCCCCTCCTGGAGACTTCCAAAAAATATAGAATTTCTTATGACAAGAGCAATGTGTCAAGAAATCGTTTCATATACAAATAAAATGTATCAAGTCATTAACAGCCACACAAAATGCCCTAACAAAGCAGGAAACAACGACTAATTAAACTCGAATACGACTACGATTTTTTAAGAAATAAAAAACATTAAATTTTGTTTCAAACACATAATTAGTTTTTTTTTAAAATTTAATTAATAAAAATAATTATTTTCAAAATGTAAAGTTTCAAAAAGCTTGAGAAAAAAACAGTGCCGAATAATACTCAACCATTTAGAAATATTTAAAAAATATTTTTTTTTAAAATGAGAATTTTACTCCGCAATCTAGAATTTGTGTCTATGTACATAGTAAAATATCGATGTTTTTTATTTGTTTTATAATTTCTTATTTCAAAACTTCATGAAAAAAATATTTTTTTTATCTTGACTAATTCTACGAGTCCTAAAATTAACGATTATATAAATTTTCAGTATTTTTCATAAAAGACTTGAATGATAAATAAGAAACTATTAGTTCCAAACTCGTATTAATTTGCTACATAATTATCTCCATGTTTTTTTTTTAAACTACAAAAGGTTACTACTTTTTATCGAATCTATAAAGCATGTCTGTAGCCTTGTGCTTTCAAATGGCTGGAAGGCCATTGAAGTTCGATCCTGGTCGCTGCAAGATCTCTAGGCAAAGACATGACATATCGATACACTACATTTACGACTATCAAGTCACTCGTAACCAGCTCTGCGAGACATGTCGGAGAAAGAACATCTTTGGAAAGTGATTTTAAAAACAAATTTTTTTTTAAATGAAAATATTTTTAATATTTTAACTTCCTAGCAAAAGGCAACTCTCTTACCACCCTTTGATTTGCCCTAAATTTGGTTTTTTCTTCTGTGATTTCAAGTGAAGGGTGCCGTATTTGGCACTCCCTAAATTACTATTCAATTTTTTTTTACTCCGAATTGTCAGAATTAGCTTTAAAAGTAGAGAACTGGTGTCTTTCCTTACGCCCTAACTAGAATTTATATATTAAAAATTAACTGTTGTCATAATAAGAAATAGATTATAAAGTAATGTATAGAAATAATTATGTGAAGTCACGAGAGATTTCAAACATAGCGTCCTCAGCAAAGATGGTAAAATCACGAGTTAATTTTTTAATTTTTATGATTTTATATCGTAATATATATTTATATACTAAATTGGATTAAACTCAAAAATTAGTAAAATTAAACTTGATTCATGTAAAATCGGTCTAATTTGATGAGTTTATTAAATTTGTCATATGAACAACCAAGTTAATTTTGAATTTGACCTTATAATATTTGTTAACAGTTTTGTGAAATTAAACATATCTTTCAAACTATATATCAGATCTACTTGAAATTTTATAGAGAAGTATTAAATACATGAAAATATATTTTGTTAGATTATTAGATTAAATAAAATTCATAAACATATTATTTCAGAAAGTCAAAGTTACTAGATAAATCTTGTCAAATTTGTCAAACTAGATATTCATGTATTGTTTTGAACACATAGACATCTCAATAATTTCAAATATATAAGAATAAACTCAATAATTTACTCATACGAGAGAGAACTACATGTTTGAAATCTATTAGGAATTTATGAAAAATAGAGATTTAAACAACATGGAAATTTTGTAGAATGAATACTTTGTTTTTATTATTATATTATATTTATTTATTCAATGTTAAAAAATTATTTGTAATTAATTATTTTTTCTGGCGCATTAAACATTGTTTAATAGTTTATTTAAATTATTAGACTTTTGCTAGTTAATTACTAATTTAGACTCACTAGATTACAATCTAAAAGAGGTTCATTATAACTTGTTATAATTAGAACAACCAAGTTGTCAAGGGATACTGATGTAGTTACTATCATTTAGTATTTGCTCATATTAAAAAAAAATTGGTTTTGAGTTTTTTTCTTTCATGTCATTGATTTATTGATTTATATTATCTATATTTTTTAATTTATGCAGATCACTAATTGATTATGATATTGTTAAATCTCTTTATCAGATTTTAATGTAAACTGAAATTATTAATATATAGTTAAGAAATATATACTTGTGATTTTATGATATGATTTTATATTATGTTTTTCGTGTTATGTTAAAAAAATGATTTTAATAATCTTTGTCATGATTCACACAATATAAGCATCATCATCATTATATCGAAATAAATAAATTAAAACTCATAGATAAAATTCATGTTTCAACATAGATAAAACTCATGGATAAAAATATTCATTGATTTCTTTTATGTTTTAAATTAATTTTTTAGATATTTTAAATTATTTTGATGTATTGATGTCAAAAATAATTGTTTAAAAATACAAAATATAAAAAAATACTTTGAAAAATAATTTCTATTACACTACCAAACAACTTAAAATCTAATCAAAAGTGATGATGCAACCCAGCCATCCTCATTGAAGGTAACCTTAAAAAAAGGTAAGGCATCATGTATAAATTATGGAGGATAAGAAGGTTTTTTTCTATGGTCTCCAGCTTGTTTTTTTTCTGGCCACAAATATTAATATCCACATAACACGGGATATAAATCCTTTTTTGTCAGTGTGTTTGTGAAGGGTTGAAATAATTTTTTATTTAAAAATACATTGAAATAATTTTTTTATTTTTTAAAAAATATTTTTAACATCAGAAGATAATTTAAAAACACTATTTTTTTTAATTTAAAATAAAAAATAATTTTTTTTAAATACATTTAAAATACAAAGACAAACAGAAACGCAGAACTAATTCATGAAAACCTACCTTAAGATACTTCCATACATGAAAAAAATAAAAAAACAATTGCCCAAGTGGAGAATTAATGGAAGCAAAATGTTAAATTAAGCAAAGAAAAGAGAAGTCGGCTTTATTATATCATGCATGATTTGATAGGTTTCTTGTTGCTTTTAGGATGGATTATTTGCTTGATAATTGCTGTTCTCATCCTCAATCTTGGCAAGTTAGTGACATGTTCGTCAAGACGTCATTTACAATTACTCTCTCTAGAAAGTTTCTTTCGTCTTTTTCATAGCGTAATTTAATAGGCAAAATATTTAATGTGGAGTGTGTATATAATTTAAAGAAGTGCTCATATGATCTCTGTTAAAATTGATTTATTTTCTGTAGAAATTATCGCGATTTCAACTTCATTTATTTTGTAAATATATCAATAAAAAAAATTAAATTTAAAGAAAATAATGTATTTCCCAGGAAAAAATCCCACGTGTTTTTTGTTATAGCAAAAACACATATGTTTTAGAAGGAACATGTTTGTTTTGAAATAAAAAATAATGGAAATTAAATTAAACATTTTAAAAAATCTCAATGATATGAATTAAGGAAGAAAAAAATGTATTTTTTTTATATGAGGAAACTCCATCCTCTAGAAAGTGCACTTTATAGATCCAAATAAGCGAATAAAACCTCGACTGTTCCAGATTCTTATAAAAAAGACATGTCCTAACTCGAACTCGAAATTTACTTTACAGATCCTAAATTCTTTGCAATTAGGCCACGCAAACCAGAGATGAGAAAAATTATTTGCTTTAATAAAAACTCTCTTTCCCTATCTATCTATCTATCTATCTATCTATCTATCTATATATATATATCAAAAAGTATTGTTTTTTCAGGATATCAATGCCAAGTTCTATTTCTATGCCAGATTAATGGGGCGGAAAGAGTATGGACAGACAGACAGCGTTACAGAAAGCCACAACATCAATCAAACCTTCGGGATGGTCAAGTGTTGCTTTCTTTCCCGTTTCACAAAACATTAGCAGTTGCATGAAAAGGATACTCGGCTAGCAGCTGTTAATTATTGGTGGGGATGGTGGATGATAAACATAGGCTGTAGGCTCTCGTTGTTGTATTAGCTGGATTTTCATGATTTTCTTTTTGTGTTTATATGAGACAACGATAGAACTAAAGCAGGGTCGGTGGGTTGGCGGAGGAATTGCTGTAAGCGAATTGATTTCTCCCTGTTAAGGCCGTGACTAAGTCCTACCGTCCCCGTGATCAGCCTTCTGCGAGGGACCAGACAGGGTCACGGTACTGTGCTGTTCATCACTTGTGAAACATTAGCCGTGGAAATTGCTAGCAATAATTTGATCGACTACTGTATTTCTTGATGGTGTTCATTGATCACGAATCATTTTTCTTCACTATAATTTGTTTTTTGTTTTTTTTTTGTTTTAGTTGGCACTAATCTCTTGTTCTTTTTATCAAACGATCATTAGCTCAATTGAGAAGCTGTTTGGGAGGGCGGTTGTACTGTCGTTTCTCAAAAATTTGATTTTTTATTTTATTTTAAATGAATTTTTTTAGTATTTTAAAATTATTTTGATGTGTTGATGTCAAAAATAATTTAAAAAAAATCAAAAAAATATCATTTTGATGTATTTCTTGATGATGTTCAATGATCACGTATCAAACTATCACTAGCTCAATTGAGTTTGTCTTATAAATCCCATCCGTAATAGTCTTTTGTCATCATGAGGATAACTCTTTCAAATTGTTTCTAATTTTAGCAGCTAAAACAAAATATACATCGGTAATTGGTGTTGAATTAATAAAGAGGAAAACAAAAAGTAGACTACAAAAGTGCTTGGTCTTAATTAACCTAATTATAAATAAATTATATATAAGTTAAATATAAAGTACTATTCTACTTTTAATGAATAAGACTAAATAATACTACATAAATATTATTTAGCATCTCTTCCTCAAACTCACGATACGGCAGCAATAAACATCGAGATCGAGTTTGCCAATCAGAAAACAAAAACGAGAGATGTAATGCGTCTAGATAAAGAAATCTATAATCCACAAGGATGAAGGAACAAAAGTTAAAGTAATGGTGCCATGCTTGAGATGATGATGAAATAAGATGACAATTAATTTCAATGTATTTAGTGCGCTTATGGAAACATTGGCAACTTTTCTTGACTTTTCTCTTCAAGAAGATCTTAATTTTTGTGCTTCAAGAATATTTAGAACAGTAAAGAGATCAAAAAAGAGGATTCAATAATATTGCCTTTGCCTTGAATACTCCTGCTGTGGCAATCAGCTGGGATTTACGAAGTCTAGGCCGAAAACTACATGGAAATTTTACTAGAGGCCCAATTCTGATTCACAGAACTGATTTCCCTTTTTACAGTTTCCTGCTTTTCAAACCAGTTAAGGAAATGAGGGTAATCCTTCAAAGTTGGCGTCGTCCTTGGACTCTAATATTTTATAGTATCTTGAATATATGATTGAGTAAAAAACAAAGGAATCAGATTCACCTGGACACCAAGCTATGGCTGTTTTTTTTGCTACGAAGAGTTAAGAATATCAGCTAAAGAAAGGTTTCACGAAACAAAGGAGTTCAAAATAAAAAGATTTGGCAAATCGATTATGCTGCTGGTTTCCAAATATATATCATCCAAGCTGAAAGCATTGGCAAAGTATCAAACGAAATCCAATATTTGCTTTCTTAAAGTGAAAAGAACCTTACAGAACTCATGTCAGCAGCATATATTGTGTAATTAACTTGGAAGCAAAGGCTTGTTTATTTTTGGTGTGTTAACGTCACACAAGCAAGACAATAAGTTTGGTACGCAAAAAAATGTCTTCTATGATGGATGATTTTGAAAGAAAAGATTCAAAGTAATTAACATGTGAAAAATGGAGAGAAGTAGTAAACGTTTTTGTTAAGGAACCATCCCATCTAAAAACTTAAACTGTTAAGTGAGGTCTCATAATATGATTTATATTATTCTATAACACAGCCCTTAAGTGAAAACTTTTTGATCTTAAAACTTGCACAGACCCACAATACCTTGTATTTAATTTTTCATCAAATAGAATGAGAGTGATGAGATTTGAACTCGTAACCGCTGAGTCAGTAACACTTTGATACCATATTAAAGAACCATCTCACCTAAAAACTTAAACTAATAGACGAGATCCTATAACATGATTTATATTATTCTCTAAAACTTTTAGTTTCAGCAACAATGGCCAAATGCATATATTACGATAAATTTCCAGGCATATGCTTTTCCATATCTTTTCGGTTTAAGCCAAAGCATTCTGCTCAGCTTCGACTCGGGAAAAGAACCCGAAACTAAATTGTTTTGTGCTCGAAGAGATTTCGGTGAATATGATTTCTAAATCATAGGAAATAATCTTTTGATTGATGGTCTCACCTCTGCTATGTCATTGATATATTCGCACAGTACTCTTTGATTTTCCGGCATTATTTCTTGTACGTAAAGGAGCAATAACTTCCAAGTCAAGAAATAAGCGCATGATCATCTTCACTTGCTCGATGGCCATACATGTCGCATTCAATATATTTAGTTAAAGTAGGACGTTTTGCGAACGAGCGTAAGCTTCTAATGATTATAAAATTATCAAAAAAACTTAAATTATTAGTTACTTCCAGATCGTAGACGCTGACAAGCCACCTGTTATAATATTAGAGTTAGGTTTCAATTATTGGGGGTGATGATTGTTTTCAATTTTTTTTTATTTAAACAATTTATTTTTAAAGTTATAGTTAAAAACACAGTTCTAAACAACGTTTTAGTATAATCACCAAGATAAAAGAAATATTAATATTAGATAAGCATAATCCATCAAAAAGACTGTGTATTATGATTTTTTTTTATGATAATCAAGAAATATATTAAAATAAGAGGGTGGAGAAGAAGGATTCGTTACAAAACCTATAGACTGATAAAAAAATAGAAAAAAAGGGAGCCAAGTAGCCTTTAAATGACCACCCACAAAAATTCTAATTAAACACTGTCAATCTATATGATGATGTATCATGATTGATATTGATCATCCCAGAACATAATTGTTAGAGTATAATATAATCATATTCTGGGGCCTTACCTAAAAGCTTAAGCTTTTAGGTGAGATGGTTCCTTAACATGGTATCAGAGCCTTGTTGACCCAGCGGTCACGAGTTCGAATCTCACCACCCCCATTCTATTTGATAAAAAAAAAAATCAAGCACAAGGTAATGTAGGCCTGTGCAAGTTTCAAGCCCAAAGGGCTTTCACTTGAGGGGGTGTGTTAGAGTATAATATAATCATATTCTGGAGCCTTACCTAAAAGCTTAAGCTTTTAGGTGAGATGGTTCCTTAACATTTGGGTTAGAGCATAAGAATCTTTTTCTTCAGTCATACTCAATTATAAATGGATGGGACACTGTTGCCAACTCGTATGGACAACGCAGCAAACCTTAAAACCCTCTGTTCGGAATAGATCGAAGAATACACTGTCCATCTGTTAGAGATTTCAAATGGCATAATCAGGTCAAGGGGATAGTGCTTTGCGTGTTAAAGATCATCTTAAATAGATGAATTATCTCTTGGTCGGCACAGTCCTGTATTAGTTTATGAAGGCAATTAATCTCAGATATTGATATATTCGTTATGTTCTAGAAGGATCGAGTCAAGGTTTTCTCATCGATCTGCGTGTACAGGTATTTAAAGAATGCAGACAGTACTAGCAATCCTTAAAAGGTGGTTTGGCAAGAAGAGAAAAATGGAGGGTAGCATAGCAAAAAGATGGAAACATCTAAGTGGAGAAAACCATTGGAAGGACATCCTGGATCCACTTGATGGTGATCTCCGGCGATACATCATTCATTACGGCGAAATGGCTCAGGCAACCTATGACAGTTTCAACTCGCAGAAGGCATCTAAGTTTGCAGGAAGCTGCCTGTATTCAAAGGATGACTTTTTCACCAAGGTTCATCTAGAGAAAGGCAATCCATTCAAGTACCGCGTGACCCAATTCATTTATGCAACATCACAGGTGCCGCTCCCTGAAGCTTTCATCGTAAAGTCATTATCGAGGGAGGCCTGGAGCAAAGAATCCAATTGGATGGGGTACGTTGCGGTGGCTACCGACGAAGGGAAGGCCACGCTAGGGCGGAGGGATATTGTCATTGCTTGGAGAGGTACAATAAAGACCATAGAGTGGATTAATGATTTTGAATTCAATTTAGTCCCAGCTTCAAAAATTCTTGGCAAGTCCGGTACTGATCCTAAGTTGCACCAAGGCTGGTACTCAATCTACACTTCTGATGATCCGCGTTCACCGTTCAACAAGAATAGTGCTAGAGACCAGGTAATATATATAGTATTTACAATATTTGTGCAATCAATCTATGAATTTTCAGCAGCACGGTTATTTATCATCTGTTAAAAAACTCTGGTATATATAGCTAGCAATATCATGAACGTTTGATAAATCTGGCAGTTCTTATTCGTTAGGTTCTTAACGAGGTTAGGA
Source organism: Salix udensis (assembly GCA_029204005.1). Lineage (NCBI taxonomy): Eukaryota > Viridiplantae > Streptophyta > Magnoliopsida > Malpighiales > Salicaceae > Salix > Salix udensis. Next base: position 3,361,668 of record CM055029.1, on the reverse strand, counting down.
GACTGGTGGATAAATACGATAATGAAGAAATCAGCATAACCATAGCCGGCCACAGCTTAGGAGCTGCGCTGGCAACGCTGAACGCAGTGGACATAGTTGCTAATGGATTCAACCTGTCCCAGACAAACAAACGCTGTCCCGTCACCGCCATGCTCTTTGCCAGCCCTCGCGTCGGGGACTCGAACTTTAAAAAGATTTTCGCCGGATTCAGGGATCTGAAAGCATTACGCGTTCATAACGCTCTGGACGCTGTTCCGAACTATCCATTGATAGGTTACGCGGATGTAGGGGAAGAACTGGTGATTGATACCGCCAAGTCCAAGTTCTTGAAGAGCCCTGGAAGTTTACCAAGTTGGCACAATCTAGAAGCTTACCTGCATGGAGTGGCGGGAACACAAGGGCTTAGAGGAGGGTTTAAATTAGAGGTCAATCGCGACATCGCTCTTGTTAACAAGGTTCTTGATGGTTTGAAGGACGAGTTTCTTGTGCCAGAGTCATGGCGGGTTCAAGAAAACAAGGGTATGGTGCAGCAACCAGATGGTTCCTGGAAGTTGATGGATCTTGAAGAGGGTACTGTTGATATCTGAAGAAAAGAGAAACGTGGTTCAAAACATCAGACCTTATTGTGTTTTTTTTTAAGATTTATTTGCCTTAATTACGCAAAATTGATTGTAATTAAGAGTGTTAATAAAGTGCCAATAATGGTAATAAGCTTGAGGCACTGGGGAACCAGCAGATCAATCATAGTGCCTTAATTATTATGTTTGATAAATGGGATACTTTTTTTTTTCCTTGTTTATTCCTATTAATAAATGTGTTGTAAGTAATAAAAGTTATTTAAGAAAACATTTACCCACATTGAAAAAAGATTTTCAAAGCGTTCTTGTAAACATAAATTATATACAAGGTTTTTTTTATCTCACATTAAAAGAAAAAACTTTCATTTAATGTTTATACCAGACTTGTTAATTTCGTTTTATTCCGGCTGGAATGGCCGGAACGTTCCATGCCATTAAAAAAACCGAGACGAAATGGCGTCGTTGTCGTCTCGGTTTTAATTCCGGACCGTTTTGGAAATTCCGGCTAAATTCCGTCCAGGAACACCTCGGTACCGTTCCAACTCAAAATTATAATATTTTTTTTTATTTTAGAACACTTTACTATCATAATATTTTGGAATTTTAGAGATATTTCTAATTTTGAGATTATGTTTGTTTGACTTTGTGTTTGTGTTGTATAGTTTAAAGTTAATTTATCTTGAATTTAAATTATACTTGTTAAATTAATATTTTAATTTTTTTTCATATATATATATATATAATTAATTATATATAAACAGTACAACCCCGAAACGGCACGTCGAAACGCTCTGAAACCAAAACATTTCATTTCAATAGAAAAATCGAAACGGTGCTCGGAATGGTATTGACAACCCTGGGTCTATACAATAAAATTTAACTATCAAGGAATGAATAGTGATTTGATCAAGAAAAAAAAATCATTGACTGATATCCCTTGTATAACCGACAAGACTTGTACTTTGGAGCCTTTGTATCTCTAGCAATAATTATTTTTGGGTCTGTTTGGCATTGCGATTGCGATTGCGATTGCGGTTGAAAAAAATCAGTTTCAAAAAAAGCGCTTTTACTGTGGTGCAAAATAAGCAGTGAAGTGTTTGGTTAAAACTGTGGTTGAGTTGGAGATTGAAAAAAAAGCAGTTTTGGGTGTTTGGTTACCAAACTTTTCATATTGCTTATAACTTGTGAAATTACTTTAAAGGGTATATATATATATATTGTAAATTTCATTTATTATAATAATATAATGTAATTAATAATTAATGAAAAAACAATAAAATGACTAATAGATTAATTATTTTTAAATTTTTGTAGATTAATAAACATAACAATAAAATGTAAAAGCGCTATTTTAAACTGACTAATAGATTAATTTTATACAAAATTAATAGATTATTATTACACAAAATTATAATTATGTAATTATAATTTTGTATATTAATTTTGTTATGTAAATTTGTCATATATATATATATATATATATATAACTTCTAAAAACGCATTTAAAAATAAATAACAATTTCTATTAATGTGAATACTTCAAGTTACATGGAAACGTCATTTCATTCACCCATCAAACTATTTGCAATGCCCTCGCGAACAATATCCATACGTGAATTTCTGCGCGAACTCATACTAGTTCCACACGCAACAACATCTGGTAATAACTCATCTGGGATATAATCGGGATTACGATCATATTCAACAAAAACAACATCATCTTGCGATCTCCTTCTAATATAGTTATGTAGTGCCATCGATGCAACAACAATCGCAACCTGTGTTTTGTAAGGATAAGGTGGCATGCACTGCAAAATTCTCCACCTTTGCTTCCATACTCCAAATGTTCGTTCTATCACATTGCGTAGTGATGAATGTGCACGATTAAATACTTCGCGTCGTCCACTTGGTTCACCCCGACGTCGAAAATCTTGTAAATGATATCGCTCCCCTCTATATGGACCTAAATATCCATACTCATTCGGATAACCGGCATCAACCAAATAGTATTTTCCTGCAAATATAAACAAAATTCAACTTGTATATTAATTCAATATAAAAAGATGAATAGTACTTTACTGAAATTATCAAATCTGTACGAAATAATAAATGACAACCTTCAGGCGGTTTAGGAAAGTTGATACTCCTACTTCCTATAGCCTCGAGAAAAATGCGTGTATCGTGCGCACTACCTTCCCATCCTGCCCATACAAATGTGAATTGCATGTCAAAACTACAGGCCGCCATGATGTTTTGTGTTGGGACACCTTTCCTACCAAAAAAAGGTATTTGATTTTCAGGTGAAATCGTGGCACGAACATGTGTCCCATCAATTGCACCAATACAGTTCTACAAGTACAAAAAAATTGAATTAGGTTAAAAATATTCAAACAAAATACACAATTTTAGTGCAAAATACATTTAATGTAAACTTATAAAATTACCTTGAAATGTGGCATAAATCTTGGATTCATCGCAATTTCTATTGGTGTGTTGGTAAAGTCTGGATCAGTTGGTTTGATGATATCTATAGCAAACAGACGTAATGCTTTAAGGACTTCTTTCATGCATCTACTTACAGTTTCGCCTGAATGCTGAAATCTTTCTTGCACATGTCGATTTGATGCCCCAACTGCAAGAGTAAATAGAAACATTCCTACCTTCTCGAGTACGCACATCCTCCGCGAAGGTTTTAAACCATAGCGCGTTTCCAAATCATTACACAGACCCAACAAGGTGTCTTTGTCCATCCTAAACATGTTAACACAGCGTTTCCCATGACCTCTTAAAATGCCATGCAACCAACGCATCCCTGTATTGTATGAAATCATACATGGTTCTTTATGGATATAAGCATTATAATATATGTTTAATGCTCCAGACGTGCTTAAAATTAGTATGTCATCATCATATTTTCTCCGTATAACATTTGCCTCATCTTCATTTTCATCGTCATCGTCGTCGTCGCCGCTACTGTCGTCATCGTCGTCGTCGTCGCTACTGTCGTCATCGTCATTGTCATCGTTGTCGGAAACAGCAGTTCCACCATCAACGTATGCGCTATTGTTACCTTCATCAACACCATAGTTAATGTGCTCAATAACACGATCCATAACATTGTCATAGTCACCTTCAAAATCCCCATTAAGTAGAGCATTAAAATGTGCATCATCCATATCTAGAGAACAAGCGCTAACCTGTCGACATGAACAAATTTGAGTCACGATATACATTGTAGAAAACAATATGATGTTAAGAATATTCGTCATGATATGTTGTCAAACTAGTCCAAACATACATTCATAACAATGAGCACAACAACTTCACAGTCGTAATAGAAAAACATTTGCACAACAAATTACTTGTTTGTGACGTTACAATCCAAAACTAAGACAAATATGAAAACCAAATAGTCAAACAAAGTACGAGCATTGCAGTTAATAATTTTCTCAAGGCGCGACGTTTAGTTGAAGCCAACGGTATTTTTTTTGAAGACCTACGATGCCAGCCCACATTTCTCTATTTTTTCGCGATTGTAGAAACTTCGTGGCACGAAGCAAAAATTGTTCGTCATCTGTCGAACCAGGTATGGACTAGAGCTCAGCCATAACTTCAAGAATACTACAGCCTGGCAAGTCTTTATTTGCAGATGTTGAATCACTCCTACTAGACATGCTGTCGAGAAGCTGTTGCTGTATTGATACAAGTTGAGCACCAATAGAAGATGACTTTTTCTTTCTAGCTCTTCGCTCCGGCTGCTCTCTTTCTTTTCGTTTACCACTGCTCTTGGTGTTGCTACTACTAGATATATGCTCCCCCCCAACGGCTCGAGAATGATAATTTCTAAAATCTGTATCCACATTCTCATCTGAGTCCCCGCTTCCTTCCTCCAAATCAGCACCTTGTAGACCGACATTTAATGTCTCCAAATCGTCATCACCGCAGTGCATCGTGCTCGACGATGGTGCCCATGCATGTTGTCCGGTAGCCGTGACTCCAGAGAACATTCTGTCAAATTTAAACTTCAATGAAGGCTCGATTCCGGACTGTCTAAATTTAGAGACTCCTCTATCTTCCTACATAAACAAAATGATGCTCTTGTCATTATCTTCACACAACATAATAACATCGTTGAAAAAGATGGCATGACAAAAATATCACCTGAATTCGTGATTGCCACCACTCATCGCTGGCAGCAATTGTTCCTAATTCATTACTCCATCCAACACCAGTTTCACTAATCAATTTATTCCACATCCGCCAGTCTTTCTTACAAACATCCCATTTATTTTTCAGTTGTTCTTTCTGCAACTGTTTACCCGTTTGTTCTCCAAATGATTTTACAATATATTTCCATCCGCAAGGCTCAAAATGCGTACTCGGTCGCATACCCATATCAATTGCCCTAATGCATATATCACAAAATATATGCAAGGTTTCTTTAGTCCATTTAGCTTTCCCACCTGACTTAGTCCCTTTTTCCATGATATGTCGTGAAGCTTTAAAATAAACAACAAATAAACATTACAAACCGGCACTACATACTATGAACGAACGATTACTAACACACACAATGTGTAGTACAACAACAACACCGTAAATACTTGCATTGCAAGTACTTGCAATGCACTTCCAATCAAACAATGAAATAAAATCAATCAAATAAAAGAAAAACTAAATGCATATCCTTTGGACCCTTAGGCCATATAACTTTTTGTCAAAATTTCTTTAGTTAATTTTTCCAATCTATAGACACTTCCAAAACTGTCTTTAGTAGATTAAATTGAAATAAAAAAACTAGTGGGTCCAAACAAAAAATTATCTTCATAATATAAGTATTAATAAATAATGATCTTAATTATAAATAAGAAATTTCATTGAAATTTTTTCGTTTATTAAATTTCATTTATTATAAATTTTATTAGATTTTTTTTTAAATTTCATTTATTATAAATAATTAAGACATTTCATTAAGAAATACGAAAGGTTTTCTTACAAGTTTTTATATTGCAAGGTTCTTTTTATATATAGTTTTTTTAACAAAACAACTATATATAAAATTCACGATGGCTAGTGTCAATAATGTAGAAGATAAATAAGAGAATTTTTTTATGAAAATTAAAAAACAAGTTGGAAAACAAGTTGTATGAAAAATAAAAAAATCATATCAATATGAAAATATGTATTTGACCCTTAAATACTATACATATAATATTTATAAATACTTTTAGGAATAGCCAATCAAGTCTCTACTTCATTATTCGAGGACTAGAATTATATTTTGTTTATTAATTATTTTATAGTCCTTCATTATTGTATTATTTTTATTTTTTATTCTTGCACATCAATATTATTCTGAATCGGAACAAGATAATTTATTGAAAAAAAATTCACAATTCAATGCACAAATAATTTCGCTTTCACGTTCATAATAATATCCGACAATCTTCAAAGTCTCCGCAAAATCCTATGTAGCTTTGTGATACAGAACACAACACCGCATTCAAGAACTGGAATTCATAAAAACGTGCAATCATAGAGCATTAAGAAACTTCTTAACGTAAGGAAATTCAACCGCTCCACGCTAATCAACCAATAAACTTTCAGATGAGAAAGCAGACCTGATCAATCACAGTAATACAAAGATCAAACAGAGAAAATTAATTAATTGTTTTAACAACATCAATGATGAAACAAGAAAAGCAAACTAACATCGATAAAACCCAACATCTCCAAGCTTACAATAACGAACGTAAAAGATTATTCAACATAAGGCCAATTTCAACATAAGGCCAATTTAAACAATTTAACATATGATAACCATTGTCAAAGTAAGCTCACACCATCCCGCCACACTATTTATTAATCTTGGAATCCAAAGTGAAGCTCACACCATCATACCTTGAGGTGTGGAACAGCACTCCGATTTTAAGGAAGGAGACATATATGTTAATTTCTACAATATGTATATAAATTGGTCCGTGCTTTATATATATTTCATAGAGAATAATCTCTATTGTGGTTTCATTCATCAATGTCAACGAGGGATGCTTGTGTAAGATTTATGGAATTATGGAAAAGAAAGCATGAAACCGGCCGGTGGGTTGAAATTGAGGCAGACTGAAATGTCCGGCATGAATGCACTGGGCATCATTCTTTCCGATACTATCAACAAGTCATGGCCTGAAACTCCTGATAGTAACAGGAAAGCAGGTGTTGACCCAAATGCAGGTTTGAGCTTAAATGCAAGAAGTTCTCTAAAAATGAAATTCTATTATCATAGCCACTTAAATTCATGTCTCACTTTCTGATGGAAATTAAATGTCACGGGGTGTGGGAAAGGGTGCAACAAATCTGATTTAAGGAACCCACTCAAGGAGTGGAAAAGCCTAAGAAAAGACCACAACCTTACTATCACCTAAAGCAAGCAACTGAATTCTGCTGGACTGGCTAACTTAAAGGGCTCATGGACATCTTGTTACATTTTTGAGGGCTCATGGATATGCATTGTCAAAGATTAGAGGAATTCTCTCCTCAGCAATGCCTCCTCAAAATATCACAGTAATTTCAACAATTTCACTGAATAATCACATACAAAAATCACATCAATTTCAACAATTTCACAGAACACACTCACGGCAATTTCAACATTTTCACAGAAAATTCAGAGAAAAAAATCACACCCATTTCAACAAATTCACAGCAAAAACCCACAGCAATTTCATAAATTTCACAGATATTTAACAGAAAAAACTCACAGCAAGTTCATCAACAAAATCACGGCAATTTCAACAATTTCAACAGAAAATATATAGTGCAATTTCATCAACAAATACACATATTAATTCAACAATTTGACAGAAACAAGAGCTTACACGTTATGGCTGTGCTGGTGAAGTGAGGGTGTTGAGTGGAGAAGATGGGATCTGTGGGCAGAGGAGAGAACAGGGGGATTTTTAAATTGCAAGAAATTGGAAGTGAATTTAGAGAGAACAACTTTCAAACTCACCGATTTCAGGCAGATCGTTGCGAGTGCGGTGGTGGTGAGCCCAGATCGTCTTCAACTTGGAGATCTGGATCAGTTGGTTTCTAGAGAGGGTTGCTGTTACGGTTGCAGAGGAGAAGGGTGTGGTGTTTTGCGGACGAGAAGGAAGAGAAGGCACACGAAGGGTGTGGAGAAGAAGAGAAGGCGGAAGGAGAAGGGTGTGGAAGTTGCTTGGTGCAGACGAGAGAAGAAGAGAAGGAAGAGAAGGAAGAAGATAAGGCTCTGGTGCAGACGAGAGAAGAAGAGAAGGAAGAGAAGGAAGAAGATAAGGCTCTGGTGCAGACAAGAGAAGGAAGAAGAGGAAGAGAAGGAAAAAGAGGAAGAGAAGGAAGAGGAAGAGGCTCTGGTGCAGACGAGAGAAGGACGAAGAGGAAGAGAAGGACGAAGAGGAAGATAAGGCTCGGATGAGGATAAGATTTTCGGAAGGGTAATCTCAGTGGATTCCAACGGTTATATTACAAATCGCAGCTATTCTGCGATCGCGATTTTACAAAATAAGCACCAAAAATGAGCTTATTTCAAAACGGTGATTCAGCTTAAAATGGGCGTGGGACCCACCCATGTGCACCGGTGTTTGGTCTTAACCAAACACCAAAGTTGTGGTGCGATCTGCAATCGCAGATCGCACCACAACGCCAAACAGGGGCTTGTACTTTGGAGCCTTTGTATCTCTAGCAATAATTATTTTTGGCCTTTAAACCCGAACCACAATTTCTAGAAAAATCTTTCATCGCTATCCTTTACGTGCTATAATTAGTTTTTTTAACAATCACACTACCCTAATGGATTTTTTTATTTTAAAACTTATTTCAACAACTATAATTTTGCAATTTATTTTCTGTCCGGCTGTTATAGGTAATTATTGAACATTATTATTAAACTCAATTTAAAAAGTCAACTTTGAAACCACCTAACTAAATTTCTCACCAAACTCATATTTAAAATTAAATTATATAGGAGTATGACCTCATTAACCTACTAAATTTGTGATTTAAATTATGAACTTTATTAGATCAAATTATTATATTTTTTTTGTTATATGATAAAAATTACAAAACCGATTTACAATCTAGCTAGTACTTAATGATAAAATTCAATAAAAAAATTCTCACATTAAAGAATTTTTTTTTAAAAAAAATAAAAAAGCATAGAAATCTAAGGGGTTTATAAAAAAAAATCATTGGTTTATTATAAAAAAAAATAATCTAGATGTATGGCCAAAATGCTTAGAATAAAATTAAAAATAAATAAAGTTTAATATAAAAAACGTATGTGGAGTTTCTTTTTCTTTTTCTCAATAACATGTAACATGTGCTTGTATAAAACAATTATCTCGTATTAAAGCTTGGCTGCCAGCAAACACCCAACAGGATTAGGAATTTTAAATGTATCTCATTTTCAGAACTAATTATAATTAATTGGCTTGACATAAATATATTGTAAACGCACTTAATAGTCAACGAAATAAAGGGAACTTAATTTTTATATAAAACAAATATTTTCTTGAGTTTCAGCTCAAAATATTTTACGTATCATAAAATAAAACTGAAAAAACAAAGTATAGAAAATTCTAAGAAATAACTAGGATTTCTTAAGCTACAAGAATTATGAGGAAATTAAATATATTGGAAAGGACGAATTGATCCGCTAAATCATCACACGAAATCCCTTTTCGTCAAAACACCTCATCGCAACAGGTAGAGATGGGACGAGTCGTCAGAACATGTGTTAATTAATTAAAAATTAAAAGAAAATATAAAATGAAATTCAAAGTCTAGATTCTAGTACTGTATTATTGGTCATCTCCTTCTGGGTTCCTGTAGCCGTTTCAATGAGTAAACGGAGATGCACAGACCGAGTTAATGACCTCTTCCATGTTTCCAAAATCAATGTTCAAAGTCATTACTGATTGACTCAACTCAGCTCAACTCAACCCAACCTCTTGAAGTGAATCGAAGCACGCTGGAAATTGAGCGTTTTGAACTAGCTCAGGTCGGTCCATACAATTACGCGGTCATACAAGTCTTCTCTCACAGACCAGAGGGATTTGAATTTTTCTTCGTCTTCTCTTTAGAACAAAGGGTTAGGACTTGCAGATTGTGCCACGTGGAATCTATATTCATGGGGTTTTGACACCTGGAATCGGGGCTGAACATATATGTAAGGGAATACAGGGATGAAATCAAGACAATTACAAGTAACGAGACCAAACTAGTAAAATTTAAGAGTTTGAGGAACCTTCTCCATGGAATCCTGTGTAAGCTCCTCAAGAACTCCAAATGAAGCCCCAATACAGAGACTTTGCGTCCGGTTTGGGTCAAAAGTTCCAACCAAACCAGTTTTATTGGGCTCATATTTAACAATAATCATTTAAAAAAAACACTTTTGAGAACTTTAGCGTGGTGCAGGAACTAGAACGGGTGAGCCACCAAGATAAGAATCTGCACCGCTGCTTTCATCCAACCTATTCTTCATAGATATAGGAGGTGTTTGGGAATGTAATTGTGGTTGTTTTTGAAAGTATTTTTCGTTTAAAAATATATTAAAATGATATTTTGTTTTATTTTTTAAAAATCATTTTTGACATCAACATATCAAAATGATCTAAAAACACAAAAAAAATTCATTTAAAATGAAAAAAATTCAAAATTTGGCCAAATAGTGGTTCAACCGCTTCCGCTTTAGCCAAACAAGCACTTAGAGTGATTGTAACTGTGTTGTAAAACTGGTTTAAAAAAAATTATTTTTATTTTTATTTTTTCTTTTATTTTTGATATTTTTAAATATTTTTATGTAATAATATCAAAAATAATTTTTAAAAATAAAAAAAATAATTTTAAAATCACCATCAAAATAACGATTCATCATCCATTTTGTCAACCTTTTAGGTTTGGAATATCATTCACATGCAAATAGCCCCATCAAATCATTCACGATTCATCATCCATTTTGTCAACTTGTGAGGTTTGGAATATCAATTTCCATGCCAGAGAGCCCCATCAAGGACTCCGTCAGTTCCTCATATTCCCATTGCCACAGACCTTTCATAACTACAAGTCAAAGCTCAACCAATTCTCTGGGCTACCCATTAATTACGAGAGCAAATTCCAGAAAGAAAACAACCAATTCAATGGTGAATAATGATAGCAATTATTGTATCCTCTAGTGGAAGAATTAGTTTAATGTTTAAAAAAAGATATTGTAAATCCAGTAAAGTTTCAGAAGATCATCACAGCAAGCAAATGATTATTCAGTCATGAAAACCGATCGCAGAAAAGGATGACTGCATTATAGGAAAGTAGCACCTTCGGAGAAGACGTTCACGCACCAAAATCCCCTCGACTTGCGCTGAGTCAAATTCTACCGCATAATTTTCTCTTCTCTATGCTCTCTATTCTAGACAGATATTACATAGAATTTTAATCGAAAGACTTGGTAATGAGCCTTCCTTAAACTTTCAAAGTAATTGCAGAAGTACTAAAAAACAAAATACATATTTTTTTTTGCAAATCTTTAGTGATTAATACTGTTGATTTTTCAGCAATGGAAAACAAATAAAGAAAGTCAGGAGGACAAGCAAGTACTAGCCAGGTCGGCCTGTTTGACGGAGTCTGATTAATTAATTGCTTTTCATGAAGAACTTATTGGGATCATGCCCCATGTACGTACGTGTTCTCTTTGAGCACTATAACTAGCCGATTTGCCTTCTCCATTTCAAACCAAGAACTACACAAGATTCTCCTACACATCTCCTGCTCTCTCTACTTTTCAAATTGCTTAGTTGTTGTAGCTAAAAAAAAAAAAAAACTGTTTGTTTCTTGTCCTGAGAAACATGCAAAGTCCAGTGAGGTTTTCAAGCTGCCGAGGGAGTGGCCTTTGAAATCAAACCTCATGAAAATCCATTTTCTATTGCTGCACCATCCAATGATGAGCCAAAAGGCAGCAAACGAATTTGGCTTCCTTGGTCTTCAGGGAGCTTCTCTAAGGTGTTCTCTTCTTCTTCCATCAACAGGTCAGCTAGTAGAGCTAGCAGCCATTTCTGTGATCTAGATCTTGACGGTGAAGATGACATTTCTCTGGAAGCATTAGAAGAAGGAAAAGATGAGGAAAAAGAGCAAAAACTAACTCCATTTCCATCTGCATCTAAGAAAGAGCAGCCATCAAAACCTGCTCGAAAGCAAGAATCAAGATTGTCAGTTATATTACTGGACCAAGGTTTGTTCACGGTATACAAACGACTTTTTGTCGTCTGTTTGACCCTGAACATCACTGGTTTGGTGCTTGCTGCAACTGGGAAATTCCCATATGCAAGAAATAGAGCTACCCTTTTCTCCATAGCCAACATTCTTGCATTGACACTCTGCAGGAGTGAGGCCTTCTTGCGAGTTGTTTTCTGGCTCGCAGTCGAGGTCTTGGGAAGGTCTTGGATCCCTCTTCCCATTAAAAACCGCCACCACATCTCTTCTTCAAAGTCTTGGTGGCATACACAGCAGCTGTGGAATTTCTTCAGTTGCTTGGCTCATATATGCCCTAGTCCTTACTCTTAAGAGCAGAGAAAACACATCCTCAGAGATTATAGGAGTGGCCTCTATTATTCTTTCCCTCCTCTGCGTCTCTTGTTTGGCTGCTTTCCCTCTCGTCCGCCATCTCCATCACAACGTCTTCGAAAGGTTTCACAGGTTTACTGGATGGACAGCTCTAGCTCTCCTCTGGGCCTTCGTCATTCTCACCACCTCGTATGACCCCAAATCCAAATCCTATAGTAATGAACTAGGCTCCAGGCTGATAAAACAACAAGAGTTTTGGATGACAGTAGCAATCACAATTCTAATCATCATCCCATGGATAACAGTGAGAAGAGTTCCTGTCAAAGTTTCTGCTCCTTCTGGCCATGCCTCCATCATAAGATTTGAGGGAGGAGTAAAGGCTGGTATATTGGGAAGGATTAGCCCATCTCCATTATCGGAATGGCACGCTTTCGGTATCATTTCTGACGGGAAGACGGAACATATGATGCTTGCTGGTGCTGTTGGTGACTTCACCAAGTCCTTGGTCTCGAACCCGCCAAGCCATTTGTGGGTCAGGCAAGTGCACTTCGCTGGTTTGCCATACCTAGTGAATATGTACGACAGGGTTCTTCTGGTGGCAACAGGTTCTGGCATCTGTGTTTTCTTATCATTCCTTTTGCAGCCGTGTCGAGCCAACGTCTGTGTACTTTGGGTGGCCAAAGGGATCGAACAGAACTTTGGCAAAGAAATTCAAGAAATGATGAGCGGACATCCTGAAGATCAAGTGATTGTGCATGATACAGCAGTGCTCGGCCGGCCAAATGTATCCCAAATGAGTGTCGAAGCTGCTAAAAAATGGGGCGCAGAAGTTGTCGTCGTTACTAGCAACCCAGAAGGAAGCAGGGATATCGTTAATTCCTGCAAAGCAGCAGGGATCGCAGCCTTCGGTCCTATTTGGGACTCATAGTTTCAAAGACTGATGAACTTTGTTTTTCATTTTTTTAACAGACGTACCGTGTTTATGAGCTGGAACGCAATGATTCAGTTTGTGATAATGTTAGTTTTATGGTTTGAAAAAAAAATAGATGTAAAATAACTTACAAATTGTTAAAAAAAATTTCTTGACAGAGACTTCAAAGAAGAGTTTGGAGCACATACTTTTAAATTCATGGTTGTGAAAACAGTATATAGACCGTGCTATTAGAATAAACGAAACCTTGGTTAGCAATAAAACCCATGTTTTCGGTAAATTGAATTAAGAAAAAACAAGTAATTAGTAGTGTTGGACTATTATCTTGGCATAGAAAAAACATAGACAATGAAAACATATGAGACATATCTCCATTTGTTTGTTTGTTTTGAGTATAAATACTCTCTCCAAGATTATTATAAAGATAAATAATTTTATTTATATCTCCTCAACCAAACACGGTTTATTTATTATAATTTAGAAACATATATATTTTGGTACTCTAATATTGAAACCTCTTTAATATGCAAAGATTAACTCTCAATTGTAATGTTGGTTTTACATATACCTATATTGGCTTTTGAGATTTTGGAGGTTTTCCCAAACTTGGAGACCAAGGAACTTGTTTTTGAACTTTTGATCTTGAGGGAGACGTGGCCAACCTTTGAGAAGAAACCATTGAGAAGGCTTGACATGTAAATACACAAAAAGATAATAGTTTTATGAAATAAGTATCACAGCCATCAATGACCAAGTTACCCATCAAATACCATATTTATTGGTTTGGAGATACATATATACTTGATTAACCAAAAATGTTAAAGAAAGAAGGTGAACAATAATTGAATGATATGTCATTCAATCTAAGTGACATGTCATCTAATTGAAACCCTATAATTAGGGTTTTTTACTTGTGATTTGATAGGATTTAATTTAGTTTAGTTTCATCTATTTTTCTTAATTGCACTCATAATTGTCTCTCAAAGCTCTTAAATTCATGCAATCCCACCTTTTTCAAACTTAATTTTCAACCATAAAATTGACAGCATATCTCGTATTTAGTTTTGTTTTTTTATGAAATTATGCATTCTAACCTTTAATTGATCAACAAACTTTCAGATTTTTCAATTTGACCCCTAATATGATCAATTTCAATGCCAACATTGACACTCCTGTTTTTGGTTTAAGTATAGTGAGAATGATATAAAATACAACAACCCTATTATTACTGATTATCGTATATAAATTATCATTTTAAAAGTTATCTATTTATAAGTTATATGCCTATTGATTATCACCTACATGATTAGAAGCCTACCGGTAAACATGTTTTGAAGATCATGAAAACTTCATTCAATTATACAACATTTGTTGTTGTTGATTTTTTTAGTCCTTTACTTTGCATCGTTTTTAAAATATAAAAGTTTAAAAATAACTTCCACTCTTTCTATTTGATTCAAGTAACGTTTGATAACTATCCACTCATGTTGTTTTATTCATCGTTTCAAGGATCTTGCATCATCCAGGCTCTTAATTTGTCACTCTCATTTGTCCAAAATGTTTGAGGTTACCTGTCAATTATGCAATTATAAATTTTGGTTTGTAATTAAGTTAGACAGACTTGTTATATCTTTTTTGGTGAAATTTTAGTGTATGATAGATAGTTAACTAGAGGTGTTTCATTGCCGTTATATCTTTAAATTATTTTTTATGAATCGAAAGCTAGAATTCTGTCACTTCATTTAATTTAGAAATCGTAACTAATCCATTTCTTTTTAAGAAATAGGTTTTCTACTTTATCTTGGAAGCATAATCTCTTAAAACAAACACAAGTCTTAAAGCATGTTGTTCTATCCCTAAAAGAAAAGGTCAATTTCATTTATATCATATACATATTATTTATTTATTGAAAGGGTTGTACTTGAGAATCATTCATGCATTATACGATTAACTTAAACATTCAAATTGTTTATTCATGCATAGTTAAATTTGATGTTAATAATTTAAATACCAGACATTGTTTCTATAATTTCAGACTTGCAGTTTTTAAATTTTGTAGTCTTTTAACACACAAAAAAATAATATAAATTTGCGGAGTAATAAAATAGTTTGAATAGTTTGAATGCGAAAAATAACTTAACAACTCTTAATCAAAGAACTTACATTTATTGATTAAAATTTTTAATTCCTAGTCAAAAGAACATGAACTGATATGTATCTTTGTTATTTCATGTTTTTTTTAATTAAAATTGCAAGCCTACCATTACTAGCCTACTAATTATCGTATATAAATTATCAATCTTCAAGTTATTTGTTTAAGAGCTATATATCTATTGTTTCCAAGAAACATGATGTGATGACAGAGAGCTTGCGATCTGCATAATAGATCTGAAATTTGAGTGCGAACTCTTGTAAGAGCCTGGAACAGTCGAGATTTTACTCGCCCACCTAAGCCCACAAAATACATTTTTGGGGAGAAATAGTTTTTTCATATAAAAAAAAAAGAAAAAAAAAAAGGCTACATATCTATCTATGTATTATAACTAACATAATTAATTGGAAATAGGGAGACAACAGACTTTGGATTCAATTACATTCTTCACATGAGGTCGTCTGGCTGCTGGATAATTGTATGTTGATACAATTGGTTTGGATTTTTTCAAGTATGGATAATTGTATTGAATTTTGGTTAATATGGATTTTGATATCATGAAACTTAGTGTCCGAGAGAAATCAGAAGATGATGATACCCAATAAAAGAATAAACTAAGAGGAAATCATCTCTTAAACAATGTGTGGAAATAATGTAGCACATGACTCGTGGGTAATTTTTTTTTTCATCAATGATAAAAATACTAAAATACCATTGGAAACAAAGAAAAAATAATGATTGCGTCTAATGTTAGTATTTTTATTTATATATTTATTTAGTATATCAATTTTAATTTGTCATGTACATGTATGTATTATGTTTTTAAATTTGATTTTTATTTTTTTATATAAAATTTGACTTTAATTTTTAATTTCACTCTTCAATCTAAGCTTTATGGTGTGCTATTTATTTTAATTTGGTTCTAATTTTTTTATTAGAGTTATTTTTCTTGTCAACTTAACTTTGTAATAAAAACAATTGTCCTCTTTATTTTAATTTTAATTTTTATCCTTGGCCTCGTCTGTAAAATTCTTATTTTTTTTCAATTTAGTGCTTCAATTTCAATTTATCATATATTATTTTTTAATTTAATTCTTATTCTTTTTCATCTCTAATTTTTTTCCTTGTTTTTTACAAGAGTTTTATTGATTTTCAATTTCATTATTCAATCAAATTTTATAGTGTATTATTTTTTTTCTCATTTTTTTTTCTTTTTTAACCCTCTTTAAAACCAAATGAAAGAGATTATGATTTACTCTATTAAAATAATTTATAAGTCATATATGGTTTATTAGATATTAAACTTTTCATAATTTGTTATGGTTTGCTTTTTTGTGGTCACTTTCAGTCTCATGACCCATGTTACTGATTTGACGGGTTAATCTACTTATCTGGAGTTTTTTTTTCTATTTTTCATTGATTTTTTTTTAGTTTATTATTCAACATCTTCAATATTTGTTTTATTGATTATAAATTAAACTTTGTCATTTATTTCAGTTTGTTTTTTATAAAGTTAAATATAATAACTCGGTCATGAGGTTTGAAAAGTTAATCCAAGTAAACTTTGGTCATTTAATGGTTTTTTTTTAAATTGATTTTTTTTTCAATTTCATCATTTAACATTAAATTTATTAGAAATTGATCTTCATAATTTGTTTTAAGGTTATCATAATTACATCACCAAAATCACAAATTTAGAAAGTTAACTCGGATTAATCTAATATGTTCTCATCTCAATTTTTTTTTAAAAAATAATACCGTCTTCAATTTTGGTTTATTCAAGCTATATTTTTATTATTCGTTCAAGTTGTTTTTGAATCCAACGAGTCAATTCTCACACAATTTACATGTTTTAATTTTGCAAAATATATTTAGATATTTTGTATTTAGAATTTAAATTGCATGTTTTCAAGTTAATTTATCTTAGAATTTGAATTGAAATTATACATTTAGAGTTTTGTACTCACACAGAGCATACAGCGTGCTGAAATGCTTGATAAGGAGTTGATAAACTTGCTACGTTGCCGGCAAGGGATGGTGGGAGACAGAAGGATGCACGCCTCTGTCTCGCCTCTTAGTTTCTAGCTGTAAGGCATGCATGCTCTAAATTCTAACGATGAAGTTTGGTAAGAAATTAAGCTTCATATGTTTTACATCAACGTACCTATCAAGTGTCACCTGAAAATCTTAAAAGTTTTCAATTCCGTTCTATTCTGGCCGGAACGGGCGAAACGTTCCGTGTCGTTAAAAAAACCAGAGACGAAACGGTGTTGTTTTTATCTCGGTTTTAATTCCGTCCCGTTCCGAAAATTTCAGCCAAATTTCAGCTAGAACATCTCGGTACCGTTCCGGGTATGCCGTTTCGGCCTTAAAATCCTCTTTATTTTGATTAACTTGTGATTTTTTTTCTAATTTTGAGATTATATTTATTGACTTTGTGTTTATATTATATAATTTAAAGTTAATTTATCTTGAATTTCAATTATGCTTGTTAAATTAATATATTTATATATATATATATATATATGAACACAACCCCAAAACGGCATGCCGAAACGCTCCGAAACCGGAAACGTTCCGTTCCAATAGAAAAACCAGAACGACGACCGGAACGGTATTGACAACCTTGAAAAATCTCGAGACACAAGGCAGCGATGGGGCAACAGCATATAATCCATGTGGGATTTATTTCCGAAGTTGGGGAGGAGGTTGCTTAGAAGCTTCCGGCCTTGAGAAAGATGAGTTCTGTGATGAACTGATGGAACAGAATCAGGAGAAGTTCCACGAACTGCACAATTAGACCACAGCAGAAGAAAAACAAATCAATTGCAGACGCCATTCATAAAATTGAGCTCAACTCCATCTGTACTTTGCCATATTATTATTAAGCTCATCAGTAAGACAACTCATTTAATACACACATCACATATCCTCTCCTTCCATAATTGACAAGTGCATAAGAGGTTTAAAATACAGCATTGATGGGTAATAAGAACACAATTAGAATTGGAAGCTGAAAGCTGAAAGCAGGGACAGGGCTAGTGGCAATTTGAACACAAACAATGGAATCCTATCTTGCCACTCATTTCTGGTCATGAAGTAGAATTTATGCCAAGGTACATATTATTGAGGGTTTGGAGGTCTGCCGTTAGCCGCTGAAACTCGAGATCCCCACTCTAGCAGCTCTTTGCTGGTGTCATCCTTGTGCACAAAAACCTCAATGAAACAAAGAGAATCCTTTTGTTCTCCTGTTGCTGTTGCGATTGCCGCAGTCAACTCATCCTCTGTGCGCACCTGTATTTCACAGCAGAGTTCATCAGTTTATCCTGAAGAAATCACTCTTTCAGTCACTATTTGCAAATTAACTGCTCAAATTTTTCATCTTAGTTTGTAGGATGTTTATATTGCCACCACCCTGTTCTATGAGGTTTGCGCTTTGGAAAAAGTTTTTGGATTAGGATCACTTGCTCTTGCTTGGGTTACAGAGCCAAAGGAGTCGGTAGAAACTGCTTATCAATAAAGAAATCGTGGGGCTGTGGGAACTGCTAAAGGGGAATTTTTTTCCCTAGCAGCACATTAAAAACAGGTGAAGGGGGACAACCTGAATTTGGAGCAGAAGCGAAAAAAGATTGAGGTGGGTGGGGAAACCCAATATCTCAAACATAACTAAGAAGAGTAATATATCAACCAAATCTACTTGTGCTAACCTTTGCAGTCCAGCATTTTCCTTCACCATTGTGAATGGCATTAACAAGGCCAGTGTAGTCCCAGTTCTTGATCACATTGTAGGGACCATCATGAATCTCTACTTCAATTGTATAACCTCCATTGTTTATGAGGAATATGATAGTCCTTTGCCCACATCGGATCATAGTTGAGATATCTTGGGCCGTTACCTAAATAACAAGAGAATTGTTAACCATACAGTACAGCTTAAAATTTTGCATACATCAAAATGGACCTCTAATACGCAAAAAAGAAGTTATAATGACTACAACATTATCAAGATTCCAAACCTTTTCTTTAGTGTTTGTTTGTTTTTGTGTTTCAAATTGTTTTTTTTTTTAAAAAAAAATAAATTATTATTTTTTTGCTTCAAATTAATTTTTTTATTGTGTTTTCAGATTTTTTGATATGCTGATGTCATAAATTAATTTTAAAAATTAATTAATAAATAAATAATATTATTTTAATGCATTTCCAAGCGGAAAAACACTTTGAAAAGCAATCGTTACCACAATACACAATACCAAATAAGCTTTTAATATTGGTATAGAGGATGCCTTGTTAAATATACATTGTTGTAACAATAACTTATAAACAATATCATGATTTAAATTTCCCTTGCACTAAGTTTATAAACACACTGACAATTTTTATACAAAGAATAATTGAATTCTAGTCATTACGAGTGAAAGTTTTTGACACAATTAAGTTTTTTATTCTCATAGTTTTTTTGTTCGTTTTCTCCCCTTACTATGTATTTCTTTTAAGCAAATGATGGTGAAGAGTTTCCTATCATTACAGGTGAGAATTGAAGTGTATGTCTCTGGCTGGAAACTCACCTGGAAACTCCCATCACCTATGCAAGCAATTACACGCTTATCTCTGGCTGCCTGAGCATAACCAAGAGTTGCACCAACTGACCAGCCAATTGATCCATACTGCATCTGAAATTCATACCTGCACAAAATTGTTAATGAACAGTTAATGACCTGTTGGCATTAAGCATAAAGGAGCTAATACTGCTCTTATTAAAGACTCCAACTTACCCACAACTCTCAGGGAGACGGAGTTTCTGACAGTTAAACCATGAGTCTCCAGTTTCAGAAATCACTGCATTATCACCCCCTAAAATGTCCTGTTTAATGTTCAAATTTTTTTTTACAAGAAATGGCAGTAAGTAAATAATAATCGGACAGGAATTAATGGAGATTGCTACTTCCTAAACATTCACTAGCTAAATATTTAACCAACACTCATTTATGTCACCAACCTACACAAGCTATCTTTTCATGCCATCACGGTGCCCAGCCCCTATTATTAAATAAATGGGAAAAAGAAAGTGGATTCTCAAACACTTTAGAGGTTACAAGCATTTTTTTTTTCCATTTCTAAATGAAAAGGAAATGGAGGAAACAAAACATTGACCAACAGGCAAGATACATGTTTAAACTCTTAATATTCATGATAACCATATTAACGAAACATAACAATTGTTTGAAAGATCACACAGTTAATAGACCTCCAACAGAACCTAGATAGCAATATTGCTTATGTCAATCATTTTGATATTCATTTAAGATACCTACAGAAGCTAACAATTCATGTCAAGATAGTGGTTGACTGCTATAATTATGAAGACCGGAAAATGGAAGTGGATGCATAAACACCTAGAGCCCATACAAGCAGTTTTTCCCATTTCTATATATGAAGACAAACAGAGGAAAGAAGCCAGGTCCACCGGGCAAGATATATGTTTAGACTCTTAATACTCAAGAGAAGCATATTAACAAACATAGCAACTGATTGTATGATCATTCAGTTCATAGATCTCTAACATCATCCAGAAAGAAATATTGATTCACATCAATCGTTTGAGCCTTACCTGAATGTGCTTAAAGAGTACATTGACCCTAAGAGGCTCATCTTGCACACGCTTCAAAGGAATGCCTGGAGGGACAAAGATACGTCTGTAATTTTCCAAAGCTGTGCTGTTTTTCTTCAGCTTTTTGGCCAACGCACTTAAGAAGTCAGTCATGAAAACCCATCCAAGAGAAGGGCCATTTCCAATAGTCACACGATTAGGCTGCACTATGATTGCTTTCTCCTTCTTGATCAACAAGGAATATCCAACAGAGCTGTAATCATTGAAGATGGGACCTACAAAAACATATGCATCAGCAGACTCCACTATCTCCCCACAAAAGCCGGTGCTGACAGCACCCCAGTATGTTCCAATGAAGTGAGGGTGGTGCTCTGGCACCAGCCCTTTCCCTGAAGGCATGACTGCTATGGGATACCCACTGGCATCTGCTAATTCTACAAAGGCCTTCTGTGCCTTTGCAACTCTAATGTTGGGTCCACCAACAATGACAGGCTTCACAGCTTTATTCAGGAATTCAGCAGTTGCTTCAACAGCTGCTTCTAATCCTAAATGATTACTAACCCTGCATCAAAAACAAAAAATGACCGCTTCAAAATCTCTGTAAGAAGTATCACATATAAATAACAAATTTTAAGCTGGAAAAACTTTTGCATGCAGCATATAGAATCCCAGTCTCTTCTTCATGTTCCTGCACAACTTATTTCTTTCAATTCTTCTAACAAAATAAACTCTGTTTGTCAAACATTTTACAAATGAATCATCACACAAAGCATTTTATGGACAATTCCTTCTACCTGACCCTCCATGATCATCAATGCTATCTATATATATAGTAGTTCATTCCAATCATGCTCCATTATTCACATTGCTTCCAATTTACCATTATCATACTAACAAATTGACAGAGCACCAAAAGTCATAAATTTTAGTAGAAATTAAACCTATGATTCTCAATTCAACTAATCAAACTGGTTCAAAGTTCATGATAAACAAACGATACACCCCAAAATCTAAATCAAGAGACCTAAAAAATGAGAGAAAAGACTTACTTAGGTGCCAGAAAGAATGGCACAGGATCCCTAGCGAAAGTAGGATGAGGAATTCCAGGCAAATTACAGCTTATACTAATATAAGCTGGTTTACTTTCCTTCAAAGCAGTAGAAATTGCAGTGTCAATCTGCTCATGTGCATCATCCAAGTTGTTCACCACTACCTGTCACACGTTACCACCACCATTACCCCATTGTGATAAAAACACATGCGATACACACTGAAGTTCCTTGGGCACCAAATCCATTACACAGCACATAAACAGGATCCATGTTTTCATTAAACACAAATGGAAATAAGCAGATAGAATTGCTTTAGGTATGAACAATTAGGCGTTAATTTATTGACGGCTTACTTGAATGCAGGTGATAGTCTGAAAGCACCTAAGCTCCTGGGAAAAATCAGGCAGCCCAATAGTGTGATGCAAAATCCTGTTGGTTCCATAATCATTGGAGTTGGGGCCCCCAGCAATACATATAACTGGCAAATTCTCACTATAAGCACCAGCAATCGCATTAAGCACACTAAGCCCACCTACAGTAAAAGTCACCACACATGCCCCAACACCTTTGGCACGAGCATAACCATCAGCAGCATAGCCAGCGTTCAGCTCGTTACAGCAGCCGATCAAACTCAGCCCCGGCTCATCTACCAAATGGTCTAAAAGTGTCAAGTTAAAGTCTCCAGGAACAGAAAACACATCTCTAACGCCGATCTCTACCAGCCGCCGAGCCAAATGACGCCCCAAAGTGCCACTGCTAGCATTTACAGGAGCTGGGGCCGGTGTTGAGCTCTGCTGCGACGCCGTGCCAATTTGGATTGCAGAATCCATGCTAACACAAGAGTAAAGCAGAATTACGAAATGGGTTATTAGTTTTAGAGAGTAGTGAAAGAATTGATTGCTTTTTTGTGGGTTCTGAAGGGTTTTGTGCGTGTGATAATATAGGTTTTGACAGGTTGGGTTTCAATGTAAAAATGAAATGCTGGTTTTGAAAACCATGGGCAAAGGGTATGGCCATGTTGACGAGGAGACGTCATCCTGGGAAGAAAAGTAATAGTATTAAAGATAGATTATTCTTTGATGCCTGTTTTTAGTGAAATAACCATTCACTTCCTTCGTTTCAAAAAGTCTATTTATTAAGTCCTTATACTTTTATATGTATCCAGTTTAGTCCTTTCATAGGTTTTTCGTGGCAATCATGCTCTTCATTTCCTAGATTATTAATAAATAAAATTTCGATCTCGCCTAATAAAAAATAAAATTGGAAGATTATTAAAAACTCTTGTACTTTGACCAAGTAAACGTCTCGCATATTAGCCTCTCAAAAGTTAAACTTTACATGTGTAGTTGGCATTAAAAATCATGTAGTTTAAGCACATGAACAATTTGCATACCTAATTTTTCTTTTTCTTTGATAACAATGATCTTTTTTAAAGTATGGTAATAGTTTGTTTTAAAGTGTTTTTTTGTTTGGAAATACATTAAAATAATATTTATTTTTTAAAATTATTCTTAATATCATCATATCAAAATAATACAAAAACATTAGAAAAATAATTTGAAGCAAATATAAAAATATTAATTTTAAAACATAAAAACAAACAACTCTAATCCTTAGCTATCAATTTGATCTTGATCTAGATGTCCTTGTTGATACTTCTATTTTTGTTATTATTAATGTCTATAATAATGGTGATTAAATATATTTAATTTTGGTTTTGATGTTTGATAATGATGGTGGTGCTATATATAATAATTATTTGGATGGTGGGTTACTTGGTTGTGATGATAACTTCAATTAAAATGAAAAATATAAGGAGGGTTGATTTGATGGAGGAGATGGTGGTTGTTTGTCTCTCTTAAAAGCTTTTTATTCCCATTTTTTTGTGCTCAAGAGAAAAACAATGGATTGAAAAGCCAGTGTAGAAAGTGTTTGCACGTCCAAATTACAATAAATTATACAAATTAAAACTAATTGTATGAACTAAAATATTATCTATGAAAAGTTTGTGAGCAAAGTATTCACACGCACGATGGCTCTATTAAGTGTTGGGTTGAACAACAAGGGACTGAGATGTGATTTTTAAAAAACAAGAGGCAGTAAATTGCAAAATCAAAAAAAGACATAGGAGCAAATTATAAAATACTCTTTTGAAAACCATAGGAAGAACACCTGTTTAGAGAAACCAGGGTCTATAGTAACGATGTGGGTTCATGTTAGGTGTGGTTTTGCTGTCGGTATATTACCTTTCATTAGTGTATACGACGACGAAGGATTCCAGGCACGTTCAGGAACAGAAATTAAAAATGGCTGGGGACTAAAATATAGAAAAACCAGTTCCAGTGGTGGCGACTATCTGGTCTCTGGTTTTTTTAAACCCTGTTTGGGAATGCATTGCAATTGGTGTTTCTAAAAAAATTAATTTTTATTTTATTTTAAAAACTGGCAGTTTGGTGTTTTTAGATCATTTTGATGTGCTGATGTCAAAAATGATTTTTAAAAAATAAAAAAACATTATTTTGATATATTTCGATAAGAAAAATACTTTAAAAAACTACTGTAATTGCAATCCCAAACAGGCCATAATGGTGTGAGTACAATGTTTTGCTGTTCCATGGAACCCAACGCGCGATTGGATATCACGCGCAGACTGGTGTAAAACCATGGAGGCTGCCTTGGTTTTTATGCTACTTGAAATTGCTGCTCTCTTCTTCTTTTTTTTTCTTTTTTTTTTTTTGAGCAAGATTGGTACACTCTAATCGAATCCCAATTCCCAAATATATAAAATGAAATTATGTATTTGATCAGTAGTGACGGCCGGGGCTTAATTGGTTAGCAATTGGAGCATGCCTTTACTGGTTTTCGTTTTCATTGACTTGATCTCGTAGCGTTGAACTTTTTTTTTTCTTCTGTCAGCACCATGAAATGAGATTGAATTGTGGCACATTCATGGACGTTGGAAGATTATGATCCATGGTTTGGATAAATTTCATGGATTTGAACTTTCTTAGAAGCTGTTTGGAAATTTGGTTGTACCGTTGTTTCCCAAAAAATTTGAATTTTTTTTTATTTTAAATAAAAAAAATTTTGTGTTTTTAAATCATTTTGATGTGCTGATGTCAAAAATAATTTTTAAAAATAAAAAAATATCATTTTAATATAGTTCTAAATAAAAAACACTTTAAAAAATAACCGTAACTACCCTCCCAAACAGCCCTTAGTCTATTTTTAACCATCAAGCTAATGCCAGTTTTTTACCAGCAATTCCTCTTAGACAAGCTGATTTTGTCTTCTTCTTCTAGATGAGTAAATCATCTCTTGAAGCAGCAAAAGTTGAAAATTGAGAGCAGCGATTGGATGGAAGAGGAATTATTGCAAATTGCAATAAGAGGGGACCGTAAGAGCACCGCAAGATATTATTTTGGAAAGCTAAATGGATAAAATAATTTTTTGAATAATATAAAAATAGTTTTTATATTTATGTGTATTTTAATAGTAAAAATCATTTAAAAGAGTCAAATATACAATAACACTTGAAACAAAATACAGAAATATAAAGTAACAATTAAAATAAAATATAGTAACAATTGAACTAGCGAGATATAAACTGATAAACAATTATTTTAAACAATATATTACTCCAATATACAATAACAATTGAAACAAAATACAGTAACAGTTAAACTAGTGAGATATCCATAAATTTAGTCCACATTTGAAGGAAACTCATAAATCTATATGTCCTAAAGAGATGAGACGGACCTATTTGAAGACAATTTTTGGCTAGAAATTTGATGCGTCATTTGATGTGTGAGAGAGCAAAATCCAATATTTTTATTGCTTCCTCTATTTTTTTCCCTGTCTTTCTTTTTGCCGAAAAATCTAACAAGGTGACAAGTCGTCTAAAAAAAAACCCTCATCTAAAGACTTGTCATTTACTTAGAAAGTATATTTTATCTTTTGATTTTTTTATCGAAATGTGCAGAAATAACAACTCAAGAACAGAAAAGCTATTTTAGCTACTAAAATAATTAATCCGTTAAAAATTAAAAATTAAAAATTAAAACAAAAACTAAAAATTAAAAATTAAAACAAAAACTAAAAATTTAATTTAATTTTGTCTCTTCACATGTTTCATCCGTTATTATTGGAGTTGCTCTAAGAAATAAAGGCCATTCATCGCCTCTGCCCTATTGCGTGTATCATGGCATCCAGAGACTACGATTATACGTCCAGTCTGCCGGTATTGGCCCGTTAGAGTAATCATGTCCCATCCAAATTGGGCAAAATAGGCTTTCCATGCAGGGCAATTGGTCCATCTTTGCCCTGCTCAAATACCAACTTTTTTGTTTTTAATTGTGGGAGAGGACGTTTTCTGGATTTGAAAAGAAAGGAGGAAATATTGTCGTGCATTGTGATTGCAGGAACTTTTTTTTGTGTATTATTGTTAAGGAATCATCTCACCTAAAAGCTTAAGCTTGTAAGTGAGGCCCCAGAATATGATTTATATTATTCTCTAACACACCCCCTCAAGTGAAAGCCCTTTGGGTTTGAAACTTGCAGAGGCCCACATCACCTTGTGCTTGGTTTTTATCAAATAGAAATGGAGGTGGTGAGATTCGAACTCGTGACCGCTGGGTCAACAAGGCTCTGATACCATGTTAAGGAACCATCTCACCTAAAAGCTTAAGCTTGTAAGTGAGGCCCCAGAATATGATTTATATTATTCTCTAACAATCATGGAGTTGACATTTACTTCCTGCACAGGCAGTTTTTTTTTGCGTTGCATAAGATTAGATTATTCAAACTTCAAGAAAACAAATTATAAAGATACTTACCCAGCTATCCATACAATATAAACACACCGATGATAGAGAGGAGGGTAGAGAGAGAAAAGCAAAGGGAATGCCTTATTAATGAAACATCTCGCATACAATTTTAAGTTATTAGGTAAGATTTTTTGAAATATAATTTATATTATTTTTTAACAAACTTCTCAAATGAAAATTTTTTGGACTTGAATTCTTATATAAATTTATATTATTTTGTGCTTGATTTTTATCAAATAGAATGGGGTGGTAAGATTCAAACTCGTGACTGCTTGATCGATAAGAATCTAATAATATATCAAGAAATTATCTCATATAAAAATTTAAATTATTATATAAAATTTCAAAATATAATTTATATTATTTTTTATCTCACCTAAAAATTTAAATTATTAAATATAATTTATATTATTATTTAACAAAAGCAAGAAAAATCCTAAAGGCCTGCATTCACGATCATCATCGCAGGAGCAGCTCATGGTTTTTATTATGAGTTAGAGGTAGAACAAATATATGAACGCTTCAGAGATTACATCTGGACTTATTTCCATATAAACTGGTTTTACAGAAATTATATAATTGCTTCGGGGGTTTGAGGAAAAAAAGAAAGAAAAGAAAACATTATTGCACGGTGGGTTGACGGATGTTCTACACAGATTTGTTTTTACTTTGGTTTTTTTTTATTAATTTTTTTCTCTTTTCAATTTTAATTATTTGATGTTGTATTGATTAAAATTTAAAATTTATTATTATTTATTTTTTATATGATTGTTAAGATCTCATGAAGCAACTTGTCATCGAGTTGCTGTTTGGTTTCACAAAACAAATTTAATTGAGATGTTTGCAAGAGTTGAAAACGTGAGTGGACCAAAATTAAAGGAAAGAAAAAAAAATCCATATCGGAAAATATAAAATTGATTTGGTTGCTTGCAAGGAATTAAAAGTGAGAGGACTCAAATTGAAGGAAATAAAAAGTATATTTCCTTTTATTTTTTATAAAATCAAATCTCAATTTTGGCCTTTTATGTAATTTCTACTTGGACTATAATGTAAATAAAAACATGAATTTCATCCTTGTACATCTTTAGAGTTATGTTGTAAATTCTTAGTATGACTGAGCAACAAGTATAGGGTACAATAAATGAAATAAATTGAACCTATTTATACACATGCCATGTCATATATTTTATAGTTCCATTAAAAATTAAAACTACACTCTATTAAACTGCTTTCAAGTTTTGCCATTGAAAAGGTCCATTATAACTTCATCATTTGTCTCTTGTAATTAATGTTATGTCATGTGCTCGGATGTCTTCAAAGAAATAAATATCTTTTTTTTTATAGTTGTAGAGTGATTGCGAAGTTTTTAGTCTTTTATATGCTACAAATGTCATTTCCTTACCTATATTGGGTTTATACCGAGCATGTTTATAAGTTTTAGATGTGATTAAATGTACATGTAAAATGTTTTTTTTTCTATTCGATTATGCTATCATAATCAATTTTACTTATACCATAATTAAATTTAATGGTAAACACTCATATAATGACTGATAATTTACTGTAATTTGTGTATTCATCCTATAATAGCTCATTAGAATTTTTTAAAAGTTTAAAAAATCTAGTTACGTCTATATTTAGTTCTCTATCAACTTGAAATGCCCTTAAATAATTTAGAAAAAAACAAAACAAAATTGCAAGTTCTCATTCCTCATATTTTGAAGCTGAAAAGGGGGGAAGGAACAACGCTACAGTCCCACTATGAAGAAAAGACTGGATGAATACTTACATGGCATAAGCATGAAAGGTAAAAGATATTTAAGTAAAGCAAATATGTGGGAGAAAGGGACATTTGGTTATGCATCCCGAAATTTTACCAAAAAGAAAAAAAAAAGAGTGAAAGAGAAAGGAAAAAGGGAAGAAGAAGAAGGGAAAAAGAAAGGAAAAAAGCTAAAAAGATTTTAGAGAAACTTAATCTAAAGTAAGTAGGTTTCATTTTATTTTTGTTTGTTTATGCTTTCCATTTTTATGAGTTGTTTAATTAATTTCAAATGTGATTATGATAGTTTTGTAATGATTTTGACTCTTGATGTTGATGATGGATGGTTAAGCATGCATGATGAAAAGTGTGCTTGGTGTGAAAATTCTGAATTTCTTTTAGGGATGGAAAATCCCGAATTTGGGGTGAATTATTTCGGGATCTTGGAGTGAGTTTTAGGAAAATGGCAAAGAATGAAAGTTGTGTATATATATGTCTACTACAACCCTGTGAAATTTCGTGATTTGTAGAAAAATATACATGGAGTTATGACTGATATAGCGTGGGTTGCTCAAATAGATACCTGTTGGAAAAATATTTTCTGTCCGAAATGGTGCATGAATTATTTCGGGATCTTGGAGTGAGTTTTAGGAAAAATGCAAAGAATTAAAGTTGTTGATATATATGTCTACTATATCCCTGTGAAATGCCGTGATTTTTAGAAAAATATACATGGAGTTATGACTGATATAGTGTGGGTTGCTCAAATAGATACCTGCTGGAAAAATATTTTCCATCCGAAATTTTGTATGAGTTATTTCGAGATCTTAGAGTGACTTTTAGGAAAAATACAAAGAAGGAAAGTTGTTTATCTATATGTCTACTATCTCTCCTTAAAATTTCGTAATTTTTAGATATATATGTAAGGAATTATGGCCAAATGGGTATGGGATATGTAAGCATACTATTGTTGAAAAAAAAATATATATATATATATATAAATATGTAAAATTAAGTGGGCTTAGATTTAGATGAATGTGGGCATGAAATAAACCCATGGACTTAACCTAAGACATATGGGCTTGTGGGCTTGGATTAAAATAAATGAGTTTGAACTAAGATAAAGTTAATAAACTTGGATCAAGCTAATGGGCCTAGAACAAATTAAATGGACTTGGACTACAATAAAAAGCTTGGTTTTAAAAATAGATGGGCTAAGATTAAAAAGAAATGAGCTTGGACAAAATAAATAAATAAATAAATAATAATAAATAAATAAATAAATTTATTCTTTTAATAATGGAAATCATTAGATCTTAATAGTAATGGAATTAATGAGCCATATTAATGAGCGGAGGTTGTGTTCCCGCTATGAGAACCATGATTGGTATGGGAACGATGGGTGAATCCCGAATGCGAGTTGGACCGTGAGTATGGTTGAGAAATAAGAATTGGTACCCGAGTTTGTTTGAATGTGATTAAACATGTCATCACGTGCATCACGTGCATTGGGGGAAATTAATTTGAGAGAAATCATTGAGTCTTGAATTGACACGGTTTGATAACCGAATTGAGTGGAATGGGTAATAGCAAGAAATCCATAGTGCGAGCTCTATTTACTAACACCGTTAAGCGAGGGATAATTCCGCTAACCGTGTGCTACAACGAGGGATAATGCCGTTGCGAGCAGTAGGTGATATTGAGATCACTGAGAGAAAGTAATAGAGCAGTAGGTGATCCTTTCAATAGAGCACCCAGTAGCCCAGTTCACTGAGTTCAAGTTTTCTATCTCGTTCACTTTACTCACTCCCTGTCGTTCAACATTGGCCAGAATTGGCATATCAGAAACTCTACGTGGTCTCTTTTTCTCACAGGAAAAAAAGAAAATAATTACTCGTTTGGCTTAGATGATCCACCTCGTTAAACATATCTGTGTAAGCGCAGCAGAAAGGAGAGTTGGGTGGGCATGATCCTATATTCATACACACAAGTTTTCTGAATGAGTTATAGCCCATTTTAGAGGGGTGTGTGATTGTTAGTTGTTATTATAAAGAAGGGAAAATGTCATCTATAATTTAAGTTGTAGTTGTAAATTGAGTGTTTGTCACTCTACTTCATAAGTATTTTTGAAAAAAAAATTAAAAAATTTATTTTTTTCTTGTTTTTAGATCATTTTCATGTGTTGATGTCAAAAGTTATTTTAAAAAATAAAAAAAAAGATAATTTTGATATATTTTTGAAAGAAAAACACCTTCAAAAGCAATTGCAACCACGCTCTCAAACAACTTTTGAGAATTTTGATTTTTTTTTAACTAACATTTATCTTTTTTTAAATAAAATTTGTATGGATTATATTGATGGTAAAATTTCAGTTTTTAACCTGCAATGGTTTTTTAAGTTATTAATTCAATTATAATGATAATCATGTAATAATTTTTAAAAAAACAAATTCGACACATAATTAGCTGAATTTATTAAAATTATTTATTCAAAAAAAATAAAATTATTTATTCAATCAAGTTTTTTTGGGAAACAGAATGAATGGGTAATATATATTTGAAATTGAATTGTTTGGATATAGTTCTTTCGGCTGTCATGAAAAAAAATCTGATTACTTACATAATTAGTATTATACTTTATTTAATGATTAAATATCTTTTATATTAAATATCCCAAACTTTAATATCAAAGAAAAAACCTAAGCCACCCCCTCGCCATTTTCTCTAGAATTGCCTTATATATCCCTTTCTTTTTTAGTAGAGAGGTTGAGTTGCCTTTGTTGTTGGGTACAATCAAAATATAAACAATATATATATATATATATATATATATATATATATATATATATATATATGTTGCATTTTTTATTGGACTAGTGGGCTCCATATTAAAAGCAACTGCTCCACCAAACAATTTCATATATTAATTTTATTTTATTAAAGACCTGTTGGGAAAGCGGTTGTGGTAGCTTTTCAAGGTATTTTTTGTGCGAAAATACATCAAAATAATAATAAAATTTTATTTTTTAAAAATTATTTTTGACATCGGCACATCAAAATGATCTAAAAACATCAAAATATATTCATTTAAAATGATTTTTTTTTTAAAACAACGTTTGAAACGCTGTCCCAAACGAGCACTAAGATTTGCATACCTATTAAGGCCCAGTGTGGTTTATTTTTATTTTAAATTAATTTTTATTGTTTTTAGATCATTTTCATGTGTTGATGATTAAAATAATTTTTAAAAAATAAAAAAATATCATTTTGTTACAGTTTTGAATGAAAATTACTTTAAAAAACAACCTCAAACATACTCCAAACAAACATTAAAACCCACCCAAAAATTCACCATCAACGTCTACAATATTACACTCAAAACTTACCCAATATCATTCCAATAATCAAACAAAAAAACCCACCATATTGCTTAATGCATCTCTTCAGCTCCATTCCAATTCTATGTGCTAAACCACCCTGTATACACCTATTATTACTGTTGTTCTACAACCTATTGTTTAGGTTATGCTATTTTTTTTAAAAATTAAATTTTTATTGTGATGATATTAAAAATATTATTTTAAATCATTTTCAAATAAAAAAAATTACACTTTACCACAATCAAGACACTCTCTTAGTGCTGGTTTAGCTGAAACTACAAACAAAAAACAGTCGGGATGTCTAAGAACATCACTCTGAAAACATCAAGATCTAGTTCTTGCAAAAAAATATGGACCTACTATATTTATATCTGGAGATAAAAGGAGAGTCACCCAAGCTTAAGCTTAGAGTAAGAGAAGAGAAGAGCCTCAATCTCTCGTTTTAAAAAAATCTAAAATTCTAAAATGACATACTGTAAAATTAGGTTTCGATGAATGAGCTAGTTTATCTGTAAAATTGATACGTTCTTTCATTTAGGTAACTGAAGACAGTATCCCTCGTATATCAACTGCCCATCTACGATGTAACACTTCTTGTTTGTTTGTTTTTGCTTTTACCATCTTAGGGTACTAGTTTATGTATTAATATGATTGATGTTTGTTTTTTAAAATATTTTTTTATTTAGAAATATATTAAAATATATTTTTAATTTTTTAAAATTATTTTTCATATAAATACACTAAAATGATCTAAAAATAAAATACAAAATTCATTTTCTTAAAAATTATTTTTGAAACACAATAACAAATAGACACTTCTGACATGTTACGTAGAAATAATCACCGATGATGAGGGTTACTTTCCTTCCCTCATAAATCAACTGCCCACTATTGTTGTCAAAATCACGATTTAACTCGTTAAATCATACGATTTTATAAGTCAAAAGAACAAATTTGATAAAATCAACCAGAAAAATCGAACCCTATTAAAATCAGAGCAAAATCGTTAAAAATCAATCACACCCCAGCCACCATGCCCTTCTCTCTCTCTCTCTCTCTCTCTCTCTCTCCCCCTCCCTCTCCAATGGTGGAATTTATGGTTTTGGAATCATTGTTATGGTTTGGAAATCAAATTAAAAAAATCAATATTTTTTAAATGCACGCACATACCATTTCTTAGACAATAAAATTTTCTCGATTCTCATGTATTGATTTAAATATTAACTTTAAAATATATACTTAGATTTTTTTTTACTTTAAATTATTTTTTTGATGTTTTTATATCATTTTTATATGCTGATGTCGAAATAATTTGTTAGAGTTGAAGCTAGTACTAGCAATATCGGTGTTGATATAAAATTTTTTTATGCTTTTGATGAATGTATTAGAAATAATGAGAAAGATGATAGTAATGACTAATGAGACTGATTTTAGTTTACATAGCACGTCAGTATAATATTTGTTTTAAATTTGTTAGTTCTTACTTAATAAAATTCTATGGACATAATTGTTGTGTAATATATTTTTAAGTTATTTTAAATCATGTCTTAACCTTAACTAATGAAGTTTTATGACCATATTGATGTTGTATTGTATTCAGAAATATTTTACTTATGATTTTATGATTTTTCTACCTACATGATTTTAGCTGTAATTTTATGATTTTTGTATGAAAATATTTTACGTATGATTTTACAATTCAAGTTCAAAAAACAATTCCGTGTCGTGTCAAAACCGTGATTTTGACAACCTTGCTTCCCACCTACAATATCACTTTTTTTTTTCTTTCTTTTATTGCCTTAGGGTAGTTTATATATTAATATGGTTGATGTTGTTTTTTAAAGTTTTTTATTTAGAAATATATATGTATATATATATATATTTATTTAATATTTAAAACTATTTTTGAGACCATTCCATCATAATAATCTATTTTTTTTTTAAAAAACTTTTGATTACGGTAGAAATTATTTTTCAAAATTGGTTTTTAAAATTACTTTTAATATAAACACATTAATTTGATCTAAAAAATAATTTTAAATAAAAAATAAAAATATATTTTTAAATTTTTTCCAAAAACAATAATAACATAATCTTAGTAAACATTGCATTAACTCGTATTGAGTAGTGAGGCAAAAACTGGCCCCCCAATAATCAGCGAAACCTTCCTTTGACGAAAAAGGACGGTTCCTCCATCGATGTCGCCTTCCTGCGTTCTCCAGAGGCCAATCAATGACTGACACCACGATTTAATATAAAGTCAATACTCAATAAGCAGTCATGTCACCATTTCTCTCTCTCTCGTCAAGTTCAACACCTAATGATACCCGGCTACGAATTCCTCTGTGATCTCTAAAATAATTTCTTAATTGTTTTTTTAATTGATAAGACAATAATTCTCTGAAGTCTTGTCCGAACAAGGACCCAGGAGACAGAAAATAAATAAATAAAATAAAAATCTGCAATCACAACAAATATTTTTAAAAATCTCCCGAAAATTATTATATAGTTTTCTATCAGAAGATTTAACATTTTCCCATATAAGAAAAGCAGCAGCGATGCATCCACCGTTGGATTGCTACTGGTAGCCTCACAGCTACTAGTCATTAGGAGCAACCCCTTGGGCAACAAAGTGGGGCCACGCCAGTGGCATATAGGTAATAACATCGATACACGATGACCACATTGGTTCCCAGAGGAAGCCTTCATCAGAAATAAATGCAGCCAGTGGCTCACTCACGAGGCCAACGCCTTTTGATCCGATAAAAGTCGCGTGAGAGCCAAAACTATAAAACAAGGAGGCGGGTGGGCGTTGAAACGGTGGAAGGAGGAGGAGACCGACGGCGAAACCGAACTGAGATCAGAAATTCCGATCATATTGCATGCCACGCGTCAAGATCAGCAGAATTCCAAGTGTTTTTGATCCATAAGAAGATTAACTAACATCCTGCATCTGAAGATTTGTCAAAGATGAGACCACAGATTTATCTTTTTCGGTGACTCCATTACAGAAGAGTCCTTCGGTGATGGTGGCTGGGCTGCCTCTCTCAGCCACCATTTCTCTCGCACTGTAACAATTCACTTCACACTCTGCTAGATTTTCTTATTATTTAAGCTGCTCTACGCGTTTGTGTTTGTGTGTGTGTGTGTGTGTGTATGTATATATAGTGTGTATATGTTTCGTAATTATGTTTGGTTCTTTATTTTTCTCAGGTTGATGTGGTGCTGAGAGGGTACAGTGGGTATAATACTAGTTGGGCTCTTAAGGTGGCGGAGAGGATATTTCCGCCGGTGGAAAGTGGTGGTGTACCGCCATTGGCTGTTACGGTGTTTTTCGGTGCTAACGATGCTTGCCTTGCCGATAGATACTCTGCCTTTCAGCACGTGCCACTCCATGAATACAAGCAGAACCTTCAATCTATCATCTCATTTTTCAAGGTATATACGATTTTGTCAGCGTACTATTTGATTGTTAACTACAGAAGATAAAATCCAAAATGTTTTTTTTTTTTCTTTTCATAGATTAGTTTTTAAAAATGCTATGTTCATCCTGTAATCTTCCACATGGCATGAGTAGTCCGCTCATCCCTCTGCAAAGCCGGAATTAAGGCATGTTTGTTTGATGATAAGTGTTCATTTAGCATTAATTTTAATAAAATAATTTCTTTATTTAAATAAAAAGCACTTTTTAAAAAATAAAAAAAACTGTAGTTATTTGCTAGTTATATAAAATTTACCTTTTATTTTCTTATTGTAAGTTTTAATTGAATTCTTTTATTTCTAAAATTTAATTATTATTTGAAAATATTTTTTTAATTTCATCAATGATTTGATTTTTATTCTCACTACAATTTTCTTTATTTAAATTAATTTATAAAACATATATTTATTTTGTTCAATTTCATTGTTGTTTTATTATTTATGTGTCAATTTGGTCTCTATTTTTTTTCTCACAAATATTAGTAATTTAGTTTTCATGATATAGTCAAATACTATAAAAACATTTTCAAATAATTTTTTTCTTACAAACAATATTAAAAATGATATTTTTTCTTTCCAGAAAGCAGACGAATCTAAATTAATTCTCATCTCTTGAAAGTTAGTCTTACAATGATTAACTAATAATAATAAAAAAAACTAGCATATCACAGAGGAGGAATGAAATTAACTATAGTGGGTTAAAAATCTCTAAACGTGGGGATGAGAAAATCAGATGATGGTGGAGGGAATACAATTATGTTAGGTGTTCATTAGAAAAAAATGGACCGATCATATTAGTGGCCGTACATCAAGTTGATAAAACTTATTCATTCAAAAAATGAAATGGGGTTTTAAAAAGTAAGGTGGTGCCGAAACTGGTTATGGTGGGTGAGTCCCAGTTGTCGCTGTTATTGTTCGCCATTGGGCTATTATTACTACTACCTAATACACACACACACATATATATATATTATGTAAAAAATAATAGTGGTACTTCGTGACATGATGAGTTTATTTTTTAAAATGATTTTTTTGTTTAGAAATAAATTAAAATAATATATAAAATTAATATTTTTAAAAATAATATATATATAAATATATATATATATATATTTATATATATATAAATATATATATATATATATATATATATTCAAAAAAACTTTCCAAACGCAACTTTAAGCTCTCTTTAAGCTCAGTTTGCAGTTGGACAGATTAATTATAATTTGATAAGCTGTTTGATTTTTATTGTTTAAATCTGTTTGTTTACCTTAAATTACGATAAAAACCTAATATATATATATATATATATTAAGAATTATGTACCAAACATGCACCAGTTGCCTGTCCAAGTTTTCGCACGTCATCATTCTCAAAGAGCTTTTTGTATTTTAAGAGTTTTTTTTGTTTTAAATTATATTATATATATATATATATATTTTTAGCTTGTTTGAATGATTTGTTGATATGAAAAATAATAATGTTGAATATCAGAAGCGTTGGCCAGAGACTGTGATTCTCCTCATCACTCCTCCTCCGATTGATGAAGAAGCACGCCTACGGTATGCTTCTAACACACGTGCCCTTTACATCTCTGCACGTGTATATTTCTTATTTATAAAATAAAATTTTAAATAAACTTGGTGAAAAGAAATGGCATGCATTAAAATAAATTTTGCAGACATCCATATATAGAGAACCCATCAGGGCTGCCTGAGAGGACAAATGAAGCTGCCGGTGCTTATGCTCAGGCATGCATATCTGTTGCCAAAGAATGTGGATGCCCGGTGGTAGATCTCTGGATCAAAATGCAAGAATTTCCCGACTGGCAGAAAGCTTATCTAAGGTATATAAATGGTGAATTCTTTGGATTTATTTCAATGAAGAGTATCCTGCACGTCATGAAATACTGGGATATTTGCTTGTTTGCTGCTCATGTTTTCACCTCGATTAAGTGTTATTGAGATGTAGAATTGCTTCTGAATCCATCATGTATCATATATATCATATATATATATATATATATATTATTGCAAAAATGTTATTTACAGCTATTTTGGAATCTCAGTAGTTGCTTTCTGGGTAGAGCACGCTTGGTTCATACAGGTGAAAACATCTGATTGTTATGGTGAAAAGTTCTTTCCGGTATTTAACAAAGATCGGCGTCCATTTCTGAGATTTTCCATTGCCATGGATTGAATAAAGCTCTCTGACCATTTAAATTATACTTCTTTTTCTCAATAAGCAAAGCAATAATTCTTGGTTCTCCCAAGAACGGAGCAGGTTAAGCAATTCTGAACACATTTTTAAATTGGGATTGCAGCGATGGTTTGCACCTCACTCCGGCCGGCAACAGGATTGTATTCGAGGAGGTGGTCAAGAAGCTGAAGGAGCAGGGCATAAGTGTGGAAAACTTGCCGGTTGATCTCCCACTAATCGAAAACATTGACCCTCAAGATCCACTAAAAGCATTTCAGGATTATTAACATCAGCTTGTAACCCAAGCAAGGTCTCTCTTTTCTTCTTTTTTGAGCTGGGCGAGTTGCGCCATAGATATGATCATGGTGGTCGAATTATGTTAGAAGAATATCATGTGATGTTAGACTAAGGTTGCGATCATTTTGTAAAAAGCACAGTTTCCTGCAATTCTACATGGTAACTCACTCTCTAATTCCAGTTAATGTAGTAGACACTGAATGATATCGCTCTTTCTTTTGTTGACTTAGAAATTATTGCTCCTAATATATATATATATATTCTTGGACCATTTTCAATAAGGGCTAGCTCCATAACATGCATTAGACTTTGCATGTAAACAAATTCAAATGGAGACATAATAATGACATTATGTTTGACATTATTGTAGGCAAGTTTAGTCTTCATCAATGAAATATACCGTTTATTGGTTTATTTCCTCATATGCTCTAAATTAAATTGCTTGAATTTTATTTTTCAAATTTAATCTCCCATCCATTTGTGGGTGGGCTATCTCAATAAATTCAAGAAAAATATATAAATTTACTATAAATTCCTTCAAAATGGCTAAAGAATTTAGTTATCTTTATATCAAAGTGATGAACTTTGACCCATTTATATAATTTGATCACCTTTTAGAAGAATAGCTTATCATTTGGTTGAATTTAAAGTTTTCATGCATGGAATGAAATGATCAATCTTGTAAAACTTGTCAACACTAATAAAGATATAATATTTACCTCTTATTACATTACATTGAGGGTAAACTAAAGATAAAATCCATAAACAAATCTTCTTAAATGTTTTTTCATCTAAGTTTTGTTATGCTCCTTGATTATTTTATAGACATAGCGGTGTCACACAAAAGTTCTTGACAAATGTCTTTTTAAGTATGACCAACATTGTTTGCAAGAATAAGTAATTTGTCATAATCCCATTTTCTGGTTTATTTCTAAAATGTACTAAAAAAACAAAATAAAAGGGGGTTGACGTGGTGAAAAAATCAAGTAGGAATTTTTAGATGGATTTGAGAGCCTGATCGTATCTCTATTGTATCTAAAACTAGAGGAAAATACAAATTCAAGACTAAAATAAATGATTATCAAATAAATCTACATAAAAATTAAGTTGAAAGACATAATTATATTTTTAATAGGCCAATTTGATTTAATAATAGGCTAAATTAAAGTTTAATTATGTTTATAAATTAATTTAGGATCCGATTGAATGATTTAATTAAGTGCAAAGGACTTAATTATACTTTAAATTGGTCAAACTAATCTCATCAAGGGCTACATTGGTAAACAATTAAGTTTGAGAATCTAATTCGGGTTTAATTGAGAAAGATTAAAATTTTTAGAGATCAAATTTATTTTTTATCAAGTCAATTAGTTGAAATTGAAAGTAAAATTGCAAGAAACCCAGAGTTTTGGGGCCAATTAAGAACATAACTGAGAAAATCCAAGACTCAAGAATCAAAATAAAAAAACACAAATTTAAAGATTTTATTGAAATTTGACAAGAGTTCAATTGTACAAAACCAATAATTTTGGGATATACAACTACCCTCATTATTGTCACTATTCTTAAATAAGTTTGACAAGGATTCAATTGTACAAAACCAATAATTTTAAGATATACAACTACCCTCATTATTGCCACTATTCTTAAATAACATGTACCAAAAACTGTTGAGCATATGACAAATAATCCCTCGAATCTCAAGAACCTTTGCAAGTACCTTACCGCAAGCCCGACCTCACCTCCGATTGAAAATGGCGATAAATTTTGTTTTTCATAGCCCAAGCAAGTATGTGGTGTACTGTGATATTGATGGAAAAATTAGCTTAATAACACACGAAGGGACTAATGTTGTCTCAATGATTTAACCTCAAAAACCTAACAATCCTAAAATCGTTTTTGTCAAAAATTTATATCAAAAGAATCTCTAAAACTATTTTTCTTACAGCTTTAATCTGTTTATGCATTCAATGATCAAGCTCTGCTCAGCTCGTCAATGGAATTTAAAAAGGGAAAGAGATCTACGAGATGATCACCTACCCTAGAAAGATGAAACATGCACGCAGTAGGACAAACAAAGAAACAAAAACGTCATAAACCCACAGTTGCCAAAAAAGAGCCACAAATGCCTTCATTAAAGCATACATTGAGATCGTACAGGAGACAGTTTAAGACGTTCAAACGCATTTCTCATTAATTCAAACTCAGATCCAGGTTTTCTACAATGCCTTGAAAGATTTTATTAATCTTCTTGTGACTTGTGGAAATTAAGATACTACTGTAATATCAGAATAAGATTTTACAGAATTTTATTCTGATACTACGACAGCTTTTATTCTTTCCAAGGCATTGATTGTATTTTAAAAATGACAGAAAAAGACATTGCAGAAGGCACCGAGTTTATAGAAATGGGCTGGCTTGATCCATCTCGGCATTGCCGGGGCCGGCCGGTAGAGGCTAGTGATGATCAGGATTCGGCCCTCCAGGTGAAAGTCTGGAAGACGACGCATCTGTAACATTCCTATTTGAAATGTGATAGCTCAATCTCTGTAAGAGGGTGCTGCTATGAATCCTTTTAGGAATAGACTCGACCCCACGATGACTCACTGCTTCCAAACTCATCATTTCTGCGGATAAAATGATCAGAATCAGCACTGAAACTCGCA
Source organism: Salix udensis (assembly GCA_029204005.1). NCBI lineage: Eukaryota > Viridiplantae > Streptophyta > Magnoliopsida > Malpighiales > Salicaceae > Salix > Salix udensis. Next base: position 3,321,146 of record CM055029.1, on the reverse strand, counting down.
TGACAGTTGACTCAGCCATGTTCTAAACACCTGGGAAAATGTTTTGGAGGCTGGCTCAAGATCGGAGATTGTTTTGTGAAGGTGGTAGAGGAGTAGTGTACAGATCAACAGAGCCATGCATGAATTTATAATGTCAGCGTGCAGGAAATTTCCAAGGTTTTGAAGAATAAACAATAAGCAACATGACTTCTATCCCCCGTGTATTGTTGTCTTCTTTCTTCAATGGAGGTCTGCAAATGTTGTCCCATCACCATGACTTTCTCGAATCCTTGCTCCACTGTCCCCACTCAAGCACCCATGAATAAGAACAAATTTCAGGAGCTGGCAAAACATCTTAGGTTTCCCAACCTGAACTTTGTTAGTCTACTTATCGGATATTAATACAAATTATATTTTAAGCCCTTCATCTAATTATTTATGTTTTTCAATTAAAATAATTCTCTAACATAGTATTAGAAAACTTGTTAATTTAATTATTACATAATCAAACATAAAGATAATATAAATCTGTACAAGTTTCAAATTCAAATAATTTTTACTTGAAATAATATATAAAAAAATAATATAAATTATATTACAATACTTCATATAAATTTTTTAAAGGAAATGATCAATTATCGTATCTGTTCTTTTCATATCTAAGACTTTGGACAGCTGTTGAAGAAACAATCAAGAAATGGTAGGACATGGAAACCTCGGAACAATAAAACAAAGGAGTGGGCATTTTATTTTTTATTTTTTATTAAATCATTGATTTGAAACTCCACGTACAAATGCGTTCCACCTTTTGATGTTGGCTAATGTCTTTCCACCTGGTCATCGCCAATATACGATTGCCTCGTATGATGCGTCGTTTGGAAAAATAATTTATATATGGTCATGCACAATGCTATCAGAAATTCTTAAAAATTTCCCGGGTGACACACGGCGCAACAAGATAAGACAACCTGAGAGAGGGAAAAAGTAAACGTTCTTTAAGATAAAGATTGCAAGCTTTTGAAGCTAAAGAAAGGTCAAGAATCGAATATTCACAAAATTTCTTCGCCTCTGACTGAAATTACAGATCCCAATTAATATTTAATACCGATCATGAATGAAAATGGATTGCTGATGTACTCAGATGCAACTTTTTATTTTGAAATTTTGTCTACAAGTCTTTACGAGATAATAAAAAAATTACGATCTATACAACAAGTTTTCGAATCTAACTATAAACTTTTGTCTACAAGTACATGATATAATGATAGAAAACTTGCGATTTGAACAACAAATTTTGAGTTCAAATCATATCATCATATAAAACCCATATCATAATCAGGTTTTTACCCGCTCACTTGTGCTCATAAAATATAATTTTCTAAGATTTTATCGGCTTCCAAAAGATAAAAAGCTCGCTTCCAAAATAAAAAAAAGTTTTCGACCTTCTGATAGTCTCTTGGGGTGTGAATTGGAAACTCGGGAAACCAAAGCACATCAACTAAATGCTCGGAAAAGTAGTGGACTTTCAGGGTTTAAGAATTTTTTATTTGAATCACTAACAAGGTGAGTGAGCAAATCATGCATTACAATTATTATTATTTATTTATTTATTTATTTATACTTTATTGAAACTCACTCCACCGATATCTTGACTAGCCACTTATCTGGAACGTCCAGCAAATACAGTTATGGATATAACGATAGTGTCAGATTTTAGACGAATTTCATATGATTTTAATGAATTCTATATACATAATTTATAACTAAAACCGAGTTTGGAAAATCTGAATTCTATATTCTTGCCTGACTTGGTAAATGACAAACGGCACCGTAATGCTTTTTTGGCATGCGTGTCTAGTCATCAAGTTTCAACACTTTCAGTCACTTTGAAATCAAAATCTTGACACCATGAATGGACGGATCTGCTTTAAGGTTTTCCATTTTTCGTATCAAGCTTTTGGTTTATTGCCAATGAATGATCCAAAACCTTTGCCACCATTGTCTGCTATTACAGACAAAACTGGTTGCTTGTCCCATGCTCCACTACATGACAGAGCAAATTGTTTTTCAACGATGAATATAAAATAAAATCGCGGACATAATTAGTGATCAGATCACAACATAAATAATAAAAATAAAAATAAAAATAAGATGATTGATTGACAGCAAAAGTAATGAACGAAGACATTTGCATAACTACAATGCGCTAATTAGGTTGACTAATTAGGTTCTTTTGTACCCTCCCCCGTCTTATCCTCCATGTCGGATTGTCATTTAGTTCAGCTACATGAAATGCAAGACTAAAATGATGAGCTACTAGAAAGAATTAGAGATTAAATTGGATGAAGATTGATTAGGCTAGAGTGAGATGAAATTTAGAAATCAATTGAAGAGTTGATGCATGTTTTTTTAGAAATCAATTTAGAAATTAATGGATTTGTCTCATCAAGGTGATCATTCAAAGCCGGCGAGTGCCTCAGAAAAAGTGTTAGTGTTGCTCATAAGACCATTTTATTTTTTATTCTTTTCTTCTTTTCAGGTTTTTTTTTCCATTTTCAATTCTAGTTCTTCAATTTCAATTTGTTGAAAAACAAAAAAAAAATCAAATTGTTTTCCACAAAATTAAGTGTCCATTTGAAAGCTAAATTTTTCTTCTGCTATTGCAACCCATACATGGCAATAAAACCAAAAACTACCAAACCCAAAATCTCAATCCAACCAATTGTTAAAGGACTGATTGGGAAATAACAAAAATGGTTGTGAGAAAAACTGAAAGAATAAAAAAATGTCAAACATTAAGTTTATAATTAACATGTACTAAAAGAAATTGACATTTCACTGTAGCAATGAACAATGAAATGCAAAGGTCTTTTCACTTTAGTTCCCAAAACTTTTTGAGGATTTTTTTTTTAAAATTTCAAACTAGTCTATTAATTTTATCATTGAATATTGGGATATACTGGATATTAAACTTCATAATTTATTTCAAATTGCGTTTCTATTGAGTTATTTTGGTCTTGTGACATGGACTACAAGTTTTGTTGGTTAATTGTGCTGACTCGAGTTATTTTTTATTCTTTTTTTAAATTAATTTATTTTCTCAACTTTATCTTTCAATATTAGTTTATTTAGAAATTGAGTTTTATATTTTTTTTTCTATAAGATTATCGGAGTATCGTTACCTAGGTCACGAGTTGTGGGTTTGCTAGATTGACTCTAGTTTTTCTTGTCCTTTTTTTAATGGGGTATTCTTTTCAATTTCAACATTTAATAATGAGTTGACTAGGAAATGAACTTTATAACTTTTTTCATATTTGGTATGTTAACCTAGGTTAACTTGTTTTATATTTGATTTTTTTTTCAATTTAATCCTTCAACATTGAGTTGATTGAGAGCTTTATTTTTTTTTGTTTTATATAGGGTTGTTATGGTCCTATGACCCAAGTTTCAGGTTATGTCGATGACTAGTTTTTTTTTAGTTTTTTTTTAAGTTACTTGTTTTTCAATTTTATCCTTAAACATTAATTTCGATTAATAATTAAACTTAATAATTTATTTTGATTTGTATTTTACGAAAGTTATCCTGGTCTCATGACGTATATCATGAGTTTAGTCGATTGACTTAGGCTGACTCTATGTTCTTTTGTGTCTTTTTTTTAATTTCATTATTTAACATTGAGTTGATTGAGGATTGAGTATTATAATTTGTTTTTATTTGCTTTTTTATGAGGGTTATTATAGTCTCATGATTATAATTTGTTTAGTTGATTAATTCATGTTGACTTGACTCGTATTTTAGTTGAATTTTTATTTTTTAATTTCATCATTCAACATCGAGTTGATTGAGAACAAATTGAATTAAAAAAAATTATTTATTTTCTATAGGCTTATTAGAGTCTCATAACTTGGCTAAACGGATTTGATGAGTTAATTTAAGTTGATTTGGGTCGATATAATATATAATTGTTTAAAAAATATCTTCTTGATTCTTTTATTCATATTATATTTTTTTCAATCATCCAAATTATTTTTTGAACTTGTTATGTTGATCAAGTCAAATCAAATTAGTATTCATTCAATTAAATTTCTTTATGCTAAAAAAATACAATAATAATGCCCAGAATATGTTGTTTTCATCTAAAAAAATTAAATTCCATAACGTAGCATGAAAAGTAAAAATAAAATTGTAAAAGTCCACGCCAAATCAGTTTATTTCTTGTAATTCTAGTCTATCTCTCTTTTTTAGAAAAAAGAATATTTCGCTCTATATTTTTTGTTCTTTTGGTGTAAAGGTGACAGGATATCTTTCTTGAAAGAAAAAAAAGAAAAGGGAAAGCGATATCCATAGTAATTTTCGTCAAATTATTTTTTAAATTTATCCAATATTTATATCTACAAATTTAACCATGCAGGTCATAAAATCTCCTGACTTTAGCAAACTTCAGAAAATAAATAAATAAATAAAGCAGAGACAAACACATATATTTGCTGTTCTCTTATGTGCAATGTTAATAAAAATATACCAGGAACTAAGAACACCAAAAATTATAATTGTTTTTAATATTAGCATATCAAAATGATTTAAAAATATATAAAAAAATAATTTAAAATAAAAAATAATTTTTTTTTAAAATACTTTTGAAATATAGTATCAAAGATACAAGGTGAAAACTGACCGAATTGTATTTATTTTTTCTTTATATATATAAAGAAATATAAAATTGTCACAAGCGATGGGATCCCTTTCAATTCTCTTTCCTTAGAAAATTAAAAATTCTAATTACTTTGTGAGGAATGGATATCGAAAGAAGGGTCCTTTTATAAGATAAGAAAAAAAAAATGGATCTGGGCTATACAAGTTAACCTGGCCTTGCTAGAAAACACTGCACTGGAGTGATCTCTGTTTCTCTTGAAGCTTATATGGGGAAGATTTTATTTGTTTTTTTACAAAATATAACCTCTACATTTGCGTCAGTATACTACCATGGGTAGGTCCCAAAAACTCATGATGTTAGTCTTGAGTCCGGGATCAATCTTATAGATAAAAAAAATAATATAGATAGATTATAAATTAATAAATATTAAGGGATAAAATTGCAAAATAAATAAAAATAAGTACAAAACAAGATAAATAGTAATAAAAAGAATGTGGACTAAATTTGATATAAAAATGAATTGAAATCAAATGTTGAGAGATACAATTAAAATTAAAATATTAATCTAAATAATGAAGATTAAATTTGATGTAAGGATTAAATAAAACCAAATAATGAGGGGCTAAATTGAAAAAAAACACAATTAAAACAAGATAAGGAACAAAGAATAAATAAAAATAAAATAATAAGAACTAAATTGAATACAAAAAACATTTATATTTTGGCCTAGACGAGAGAGTAGAAAAAAAAAGTTTCAAATGCTATCCTATAAGACTGGGTTTGGGTGACAATAAATTGGATACACATGCCACCAATTTTATTTTCAAATAGTATTCATGATTTTTAAAATACCAAATCTCCTCCATGATTGTTAAAAGAACAAATCATCCCTAACCTTTTTAATCATAAAAAAAACCAGTTTGAAAATACAAAGAAGCCTCAGGATGCAAGCTTAACAAAATTTGCTTTTAAAAATTATACAGGCTTTACAATATATTTCAAAAATATAAAGAAAACAAATAGCATGCTATGAACCTTTTAACAATTTTACTTGTAAGGTAATACAAACTCAATTAGGTTTGAATTTTGCCTCAAAATACCTATTAACTAGTTTTATAATATCAAACCTATATCTTAAGCTATGCATTAAGTTGAGCTGAAAATTTATAGAATGATACTACTAGACATATGAAACTACATTTTGATAAAGGTTTAGGTCAATTGGAGTTCGAGAATATATATTATCTAAATTGGTTAAGGTTGCAATTATTTTTTTGGAAAATTCTTTAACAAAATGGTTTTTTAGGCTATTTTAAACCCAATCAAGCAATGAGATAATTTATGAAAACAAAAAAAGATTAAAATGAGGCTTATTAAATCCTAAACTTTTGCATTGGGTTTGGTCTACCAAAGTTCCTAGTGTGAGTTCCATCAAGAAAAGCCACAGAAAGTTTTGATCATTATCCCAAAAGCATGGAATGAATCGTTGTCACCATGTAGAGTCAACACAAAATTCCAAAATCCAAAAACAAGGATCATAGCACTCCTCAATACATCATATTTTTCTATCACGAAAAAGTAATGCTGCAAGAGCACAACAAGTGAATTCTGACATGTCTTGAAAATTGTATTGGTTTGGATAAAGCATCTGAAGAGTACTCATGATTCATGCCTGAGAATTTCTCGATGTCAAGTCAATGGTGATTGCATGGGTTCTTACCAATTACAACGTAAGTCAGGCAAAAAGATTGAATTTGTTTGGAAGCTATTACGAAAAATCCAGCAGAGAAATCTAAATTTTTGTTCTGAGCGTGGGATATATAAAGGCCGAGTGGCCAGGGAGATTTTGCGAAGCATCTTGTAGGTGAAGGTCGCTTTCATGGCCAGTGTAAGAAGGAGGAATGCCTTTCAAGAATGAGTTTTTTAGCTGCAAAATTGCGATTCCTGCTCATAGCCTGACTAGACTGTCACACTTCACACTCATATATGGCTAAGAACTTCAGCACCAGATTGGATAATATGAGTAATTGAAAAGGATGTCTCTAAGGTGTAACGTGTTAGAGAATAATATAAATCATATTCTAAAACCTCACCTATTAGTTTGAGTTTTTAGGTGAGATAGTTTCTTGACATGGTATCAGAATCTTATTAACCTAGCGGTCACAAGTTCGAATCTCACCATCTCTATTTAAAGCTCAAAAGACTTTTACTTGAAGAGATGTATTAGAGAATAATATATTGTAAGACATCAGCTTAAATTTTTAGATGAGAATAATAGGTTAATGGATACCTAATACTTGATCGTAAATCTGTCAGTCTCTTGTTTCATATCATACCGAGATAAAAACAGAAGATGGTTAAAGAAATGTTACTGCTACTATAATTCTTTCAAGAATTATATTTGCGTTGGAGGACATTATATGGAGGCATCTTATTCAAGTTCGTACTTTGCAAGAATTTCAATTCCGACATGAACTTAATGTGGAGGCATCTTAAAAGATATTTCTCTTGGGTTTATTTTCTACTTTGCTGGCATCAAGTAGAATCAAAGGAGGCAATATAAAAAAAAGAAATTTTAGCAATCAAAACAAAGCTTAGTTGAATTCCGACTCTAAAAGTTTCGACCAAAACACTACTCATGAGAGCTTAGATATTTCAGCTACATGTAAAATTCTAGCATGTTTTTATTATTCTATTTTATTTATTTGTTGAGGAACAATTATTTTTAACTTGGGTTTATTTTGGCTTATTAGACATTGTTTATACATTTATTTTATTATTGGACTTATGTTAGTTAATTTCTAATTTGAGCTTATTATCTTTTAACCCAGAAAAGGTTCATTAGAGTTATTTAGAGAAGACTATATAATATTTTTAAAAATTCATTTTTTAGTAGTTTGGTGATAATAAACATGAGTTTTCTTTCTTTTGATTGTTTGTGATTAAACATCATTTCTTTGCAAAGACAAAGAGTATACAATTGACTTATCAAATATTATCTGACTTAATGATATCATTCATATACTTTGAGTTCTTAGGTATAGGGTTGCTTTTACGATAGAGTTCTATCAAACTTGATTTTCAACTTTTCAGGTTGTATTTTAATTTCGTTGAAGATTGCATGATCACTTGATCAAGAGATTCAATCATAAAAATAATACAATCTTTACAATATACATATAAAAGGCAAAAATACCTAATTACTCTTTACCAATTTTTTAATTTTTTTTGCCTTTAAAGATAATATAATCTTTACATGTATTAAAAAAAATGAATTGACAATTCCACTGACTACCCCAATACCGACCCAATACCGAGCTTATTATTTTGTTTGTTGAAAGAGAAAATTAATAATTATAATATTCTTGTCCACATACATTGAATTGTGTTTGTCGAGGCATAGAGTTTTTTTCTTCTTCTTTTTTAATTGTACCATCATGTACCACTCACCAAATTGTTTTTAGTACTCTGAAATCCTCGTAATGAATCCTACGAAGCTTTACCAATCATATGATATATATATAGCTGGCAGGATACCCTTTTGATTCAGCTTATTAATATTTTTCAGTCTTAATCATCTTAACAAAGGTCCCTGAGTGATAAATCATTTTAGGTCTTGATCCAACATCACCTTCGGTTAGCAAGATAGAGTAATATAAAATAACTTATTAGACCTCTAACATTACCAGGTTTGACAGTACAGAAATGGAATTGGTCATCACATAAAATGATTTATAAGAAGGCAGTGCTGGTTTCTGGGACCGGAAGAAATAGTAAGTTGGTATTCTGGTAACCATGGATAAGATTAAAGAATTAAGGATACCTTCCTTTCATACAAGTGGGGCTGCTCCACTGGGATTATTCCATATTTTGTTGGCAAATCACAGCATTCATTCGTTCTAGCAGAACAAAATGTGATCGGTGCTTGGTCTCAACAAAGCTCTCACTCATAAGCTGGAAACTTTTCATGTTTCAACAACGATAAGCTGGATCATTTCTACTCCATGACATAACGCAACAAGTATAAAGTTCTGAAATCTATGCAACCTTTATTATGCCTTTTGATGTAGAACAAGCGGCGGATGCGTACATGTTGAAGTGATAACATCCTAAATTCAAAGGCAATTGAATTCCAGTAGTCCGGGTGTCGAAGTCAGAATGACACGAAACTCGCACAGTTGATGAGTTTCGGCCAAATTTCGTTGTTTAGGCACTGAAATCGTCGTTTTTGCCATTTTATGAAAGTTTCGGTTTAGCCATAACTTTGGATTTTCAAGTCCGAATCGACTTCCGTAAATTCAGGCTTGCTTCTCAGTTTTGCTATTTTTGATATTTTTTTTAAATAGTTAGTCCTGTTTTCTTGTCCAACAAGGATCAGGGCTAAAGTTTTCGTTTTAAATATAATTGTAAGCCTTTTGACTGAGGTCATTCAATTATTCAATAAAGTTCCAAATTTTCTTGAGAGTTTCTCTCTTTTCTGGTGGACTCCAGAGTAATTTATAAAATATTGACATGGGTTGTATTCTTTTTGTGTTTTCCGCTGCGTCACCTTTTGCGCTGAATTCGTTGGTTTAGGATTACGTGAAAGCATTGCATCTTGACTCTGCTCAGCCCCAGAAGCATCTCTTCTGATATATCTGTCGTTTGTGTTCTTAGAATCTACTTTCCGGTTTACTTTGATAGAAGAATCAAGGGGTGAGTTGTAGAGAGATTTTCTTTAACTGAAAAGGAGAAGAGACAAGAGGCAAATGCTAAAAGAAACCAAACACTAGTGAGTGTCAATTGCTTTATTTGTCATTTCTTTCAAACTACACCCTGCCATTTAAATCTCTCAATGCCAGATAAATGGAGGTGGCAGAATTCTACCCTTCATTCCAACGCCAACAAGCGTCACACTTTCATCGATCTACTGGAAACATAAAGACAATTCGTAATGCTTATGCCTCAAGCACAATCAACTATGTGTTTGAAGCCGTAGAGCACTGCCGATTTTAGAATGATTTTTTATAAGAAAACAGATAATTTCTTTGCAATAAAATACAAGTCAAATTCTGTATTGCACTTTCAAAAAAGTAATCAGAATAAACAATTCTAGGCACTCAGAACTCAATAACGATCGAGGATTATGTATTGATTTTCTTGTTCTATTCTATTGGATTGTTTTAATCTCTTCTGTGTATTCTGCATGGCATATAAAACAAAGGAACTCACCATTAGAACCTCAACTTTTATTGAAAATTACACGCATTCTATTACAGCATAGTAGCAGTTCCCTACAACATGGCCATGGCGATTCCATCCACGTATCAAGTTATTAAGCTCTCGAAGAATCACATTTCTGAGAACTACAAAAACAGTCTTATCTAGACTCGCAGGAGGCTTCTTATAGCTGCAGGATATGAAAACTGCCTACCTCTCATACAAAATCTTCATTTTTTTTTCAGTGGTGATGAGCATCAGGCCCACCTGGACTCACTCGTTTACTTGAGAGTTGACCCCCGATCATGCCTTCATCCTCCTGCTTGACATTGTAAGGCTCAGTCTCGCCCAGGGCTCGAATTGTCCTGATCAGGTTCCTCCTTACAAGTGAAGGATCAAGGGGGCGAGTTTCAGATTGCGCAAATGACAGCAATATTAGCATTACGCACAGATAACACCTCACGCAAGCCATATTTTTCTTAATTTCTCAGAAACTTTGCTGTGCATGTTCTGGAGAGAAACAAATGGGGAGGGTGTAATAAATAGAGATCGACAGAGTCCCTTTTGCTTATAATAATAAAAGTGGGTCGAATGAGTTCATTTTAGTGTGCTTCTAGTGGTTATATGGTTACCACACGTTTTGACTGTAATCCCTTTAGTTTTATGATTCCTAAAAAAAAGTATTTACCACTTCAGATCAGAAGATGTGGTGATACTCGTTAGAATATTTTGTCCACGACAGAAACCTAGTACAAGCAAATAATTGAATTCTTTATTGCTTTCAGACGGGTAAAGATGATGCGGCACAAATCAAAAATAAAATTAAACAAGAAAAGAAAGAAGCTTTAGAGAAGGAGAAGGAAGAGAGGAAAAGGCCAAAGTCTACATTATTTTGATTAATCATCAAAAGTGTCCTATAAAATGAAGAAAGGAACATATAAATAATAAAATTCTAAAACATTTCATTATTGGGTCTCATTCATTAAATCAAATTGTTTAACATAAATAATTTCAAATAAATAAAATAACAATGTGATAGACCCAAATGAACTTAGTCCCGTAATCAAAATGTGATAGGTTATGTCATCCTACCTTGTTTCAGTCTATATACCCATGTAATTTGTTGTGTGGATCTGGTGTCTTCACCAAAAGGTAGTCTTTTTAATGTTGCACTTAGGAACATTTTAGTAATAATGTTCTTTTGAATATACTCTATCCAAAATTAAGAATGAACCCACTCATGGTTGGCTGACACTGCCACCCTTACTTTATCAATGCTTAATCTCCTTTTGCCCTCGCAAATTGAAGTTGGCCAATTGCATCATATTTAACATTTATGATGGAATCATTTTTCACAAAATGCTTAAGACATTTCCTTTGTAACATATGGCAAATGAACCAGTATCCGACACATTACTTTAAGGTATATGAATCTCTGTAACTATTAACTTTATTAATTATGGGTGCTTTCTCTACAGATATTGTTATAAACATAGATCATTCTCAAGTCAAGCTTAGCTATGAGTCCAAAACCAAGTGTGAATAACAAATATTGTGTTGAGTTAGATGACATGGTCATGGATTTTCTTATACATAGACTAGAGACCAAAATCAGAAAAGAAAATTTTCAATCATTGTCTTTAATTTAATTGATATGATTTCAACATGAAAATGAAATAGCTCAATAGATGTCTTCCAATCTATTCACAACCAGGGTATGAAGTAAAAGGAAATTGCTTTCATCTATATTTGTTAGTAAGGATGGATAGGAAAAATTGGATGGAGATGGAGGAGGGAGGAAGGAGGAAGGATTGATAACTTACTTTTAATCCTATTGTTTGGTGGACAAAAAAGAGGAAATATGGAAGTCAATACATTTAAATTAAAAGCATTGAAAATTACAAAGAAAAAATAATGGTAGGAGTCAATCTATTCAAATTTAGAGCGCTAGAAAGTACAAGTGAGAAAATCCTTTCTTGGATCATCGTTTCTCTTGCTAGTCAAATATATCCAATCTCTCTTTACAAACAAAGTGTAAAATTTGAATCTCTCTTTTCGATATCTAATTCTAAGATTTTGATAGCATGAACCAGACAAAGATACTTGTTCCACAAACACGATGAAGGATTGCGAGAAATATATTGCTCTTTAAGGAGTCTACTCATCAAAGAGTTGTGTTTTCCATTTGTTCCGCCTTAGGAAACATGTCTTACTTTTCCTTGAGTCTCTCATTTTTAAGCCTAAATAGAGAGCCCAATAAAGGTTGATTCACTTTTATCTTCATACTTTAAGTATTACAATGTCATTAATGAGCTCATTACTTTGACAATCAACTTGTTCATAGAATCTGCACATGCCCTCCTCTTATACCTAGTTGCCACGTTTTAATGCTCCACAAGTCATCAATTTATTGTTAAAAACAAATGTTTTCTAGTTCATTGATCTTTAGTGTGGAGGGTAATTTTCATGAAAATCAATTTGGCATTTGTCTTTATACTCATCATAGCCACTCTATTGGCTTTTATCCACTCACATCCATAAATAACATTGATTTTAGGGTGATTTGAACTTGAACTCATATAATGGCCCTCACACCTGATCTCTACGGTGTAATTGTCTACTGTCATAGGGAGGTTATATCCTTCTTCATCTGGAATGCTTCAAAATGACTTCAAGATTCTCTACTATCATGTGTGAGTAAGGAGTGGTGAGCTCATGATCACATTGCAATACTTAGTTAATGACTATCACACTTGGAAAATATATATCTATTTGAGGAGGTTTTATAAGCTTGATCTAGTCAAGCTTTTAGTGAAAGGCTTGATAAATGATTTCAGATGGAGCATGGTTGATAAGATCGATGAGGGAATGTTGTATGTACCAGAGACAAACACTAACACTATTTAGATGTGATGTGACAAACCATTTAGTTGTAGTTATATTTTGGTGTGAGAAAATATGTGCTTTGATGACATTGATGATTGAACAAGTACTTGTAAACTTGGCTAAGGACACTCTTATAATGATAAGCTTAAAAGAGCTATAAGATGCAAACATGTGTTGAAGAAGCCAAAAGGAAAATTATCTTATATAAATGGAAAAAAAATGATTGTTACCATTCATATGGCAACATTCATAACCTATCCTCTAGAAGAGGATGGTTACTGTAGTGTTTTGAAATTTTAAAAAGGAAAATACATGAATGCCCTTAGTGGCTTAGAATTAGGTTAAGGGTGTTGTAGTAATTGCACAAGCTAGTAAATATAAATAGAAAAAAAAAAGAAAAGAAAAGAAAGAAAAAGAAGAAGAAGTAATCTGAAAATTTGAGAGAGAGAATCGGGAAGAGAGAAAGAAAGAAGAAGAAGAAGAGAAAAGAGGGAAAGAGAAGAGGAGGAGAAAAGAAGAAATAAGTTGTTAAGGTAATGTGTGTGTTTTAATATGTATAAATGTGGTTATTAGTTATGATTTTTGCTTGTATTGATTGTTAGGGTTTGAGGATTTTATTTGTGTTTGATTGATGAATTAAGAGAGATGTTAAGGGTTGAATGTGTTGGGTAATGGTTTAATTAGTTTGATTGTAGATAATTTTGAAGTTTTAAGATGTTTGGTTTAAGAAAATATTGAGAAAAATGGTGAAATAATATTGAGAAATTTCGAAAATCCCTTGCTGGAATTCTGGGTTGAGGTTGAAGATGATGAAAATTCATTTTGGTCATTTTGTGAAAATTTCAGTTTAGTCCCTGAACTTTGGAATTTAATGATAAGTTTGTGTGTAAGTTTGGGTTCGCATAGGTGTGGAACCTTGGAGGGGGACCATGCCTATGTGCTGGTCACGGATCCGGAAATCGGGTCGTGACAGTTACCATTGTCAAAGATACAAGGTTGCAACTTAGTGAGTTGTTGTCAACAAAAATAGACTTAAACGATAGCTTATGAGATAGGCAAAAAAGGTTGATGACATGGTTAAAAAGTCACAAGAGTGGCACAAGTTAGGTGATCATTAATTGTTGATAAAAAGCTTGAGTTGTTGGTCATTAAAGACAATAAAAAGAAACACCATTTAAAGAGTAATATGTTAGCAAAATAGAGAGAAACAAATGAGGAGAGAAAAAGAGAGAGAAAACAAAAGACGACCAAGGGTAGCAACATGTGAGAGAGCATGGGAGTTAAATGGGTTCATGTGATCCTCCTTCTTCATAGATGTATAATGTTTACCGTTTCTTTATCTCTAATAATATGGACTACTTCTTCATGGATATATGTGATTTGTCAAATCATGTTAAACATTGTTGTGCAAGCTCTGTTTTCAAAAGGAATTGATCATGAACACTCTTAGCCTCTCAACACTCAATTAGTTGACAAGATCATGCATTTTCTTATTCATGGACTAGAGACCAAAATCATAGAAAGAAATTTCTCAACTATTGTCTTCACATGAATTGATATGATTTCAACAAGATAGAAAGCTTAATAAATGCCTTCTAATTTGTCCATATTTAGGGTATGATTTAAAAGTAATTTTTGTGTGTGTTCATCTTTATTTGTTAGTGAGGATAAATTGGGGAAAAAAAGAATCAATCATGAACACTCATAGCCTCTCAACACTCAATTAGCTGGCAGGATCATGCATTTTCTTATTCATGGACCAGAGACCAAAATCATAGAAAGAAATTTCTCAACCATTGTCTTCGAATGAATTGATATGATTTCAACAAGAAAAAAAGCTAAATAAATGCCTTCCAATTTTTCCATAATAGGGTATGATTTAAAAGTAAAAAATATGCCTTCATTAATATTTGTTAGTAAGGATGAACTGAGAAAAAAAAAAAAGGATTGGGAAAAATGGAAGGATAGGGAGAAGGAAGGGGAAGAATTGATAACTTAATAATTCATCTTATTGTTTGGGGGACAAAAAAGAGGAAAGATGGATGTGATCCATCTAAATTAAAAGTATTGAAATATAAAATGAAAAATACAATGGTATAGTCAATCTATTCAAATTATAAGTGTTAAAAATTATAAGTGAGAAATTCCTTCCTTGAATCGTCATTCCTTTTGCTAGTCGGGCACACTCAATCTCTTTCTCTCCAATCCCTCTTAACAAATAAAGTGTAAAATTTGAATATATCTTTTCGGCATCCAATTCAAAGATATTACCAAAGAGAACCAGGCAAAAGACTTGTTCCATAGACAAGATGGAGGATTGCGAGAAGAATATCACAACTCTTTTTTTATGTTATTACTAGCAATAATAATCTCTTTCATGATATATATGGTGATAAAAAATCTTGAAGTCACTTTGAAATTTTTTAGACAAAGGATGCAATTATAACATGATAATAGGCAAAAATACCTTGTTTAAACAAGGTGTAAGGGCCATAATATAAGCCCAATTAAGTTTGAATCTCTTTTTTTAGCATCCAAATCTAAGATTTTGACAATGTGAACTAGGCAAGAAACTTGTTCCACATACAACTAGAACAAAAGTGAAGAGAAAACAAAAGCTTTGGGTTTGCTTGGAAATTAACATCAATGAGAAATTGCTTTTGTATCATTCTATTAGCAATAAGAACATTCAAATTACTTTTAAAACTTGACAATAGATTGAAGTGAAGCAGGAATGAAATGAAATTCCTATTCTAATGGTATTCTCAATATAAAGCAAATCAAACATGACACTAAATGTGTAATATATTATTGATTTTGGGATTGAATTTAACCCATCTAATTCTTCACTCGTAAATGCTAAAAGAAAAAAAAAACAATAACAAAGAAGATGAAACCAAGATTCAATGAACAATCAATTAGGCAGATTGACTCTCTAAACAATGGAAGTCATAAGAGAAAAATAACTTGGTTCATTAAACTATCTAAATTTTTTGCTGGAATGAAGCAACTGGGTGGTCTTCTTATAAGTTAGGTGAACTCCATCCTCAGCTCTCCTCTTTCCACTTTTCACTTTGCAAGCTGAAGGAAATGAGTGAAAAATATAGATCCTATCATCAAGAACTGAAGCTGAATAGATTTCTAGATTAAAGAGGTCGGTAATGTCTTCAAGTGGCCTCCTAACTCTTCTTTTATTGGTGGTAGGGAGTGGAGATTTGGATTAAGTGATTAGAGTAGCTTGCTGTGAAAAGATAGGAGGGATGTTCTCCTTGTTTAATCTCACAGATACAGGTGAGAACCAACTCTAACTCAAACTGATCTACTAGTTTGTTTCTCACCCAACTCCATTTAAACTTTGGTTGTGTTTGCAGAAAGAACCAACCAGCAATCTTAGTGGATCCTCCACTCAATCCAATTGCATCCCAATGTAGGACAACCGTTATAATGTGCGGAGAAGAAAATTATTGACGTTTAATTTAGAAAGATTTTGGGGTAATTTTTGAAAATATGGCAGTTTTGTATCATAACCAATCAAAAACTACATTCCTTTTTTTGTATCTTGACTAATATAAACTCAACCAGTTATGTTGACATTTATCCAACTAGAGCATCTTGCACAGTTAAATCAATGAATATATTTTGAAGCACTGAAGAAACTAGCGGCTCAAACACCAGTTGGGTGGATATACTTGAAGAATATGAAAAATTAAAGACGTGGATGTCAAGTCTGTTGAACCTGGGAGCATCACAGTTGGGGTATTTTACCACGTTTCCTATTTGAAGTGCTTTGAAGTTTGAGAGATGTTGACCATGGTCCAAACAGCAGCAGGAAATAGAATATGTTGTACCTGAAAGAGGCACAAAATATTGAACTATCAGTTACATGATCTAGCTAATAAGGGAGATAGAGAGAGGTACCTTCTACTGCTCTGGCCATTTCATTTGAAGCTATTTCAACGCCAATTGTGCAGCAAATTTCTCAACTATACGAATGTTTTCAGATGTAAAGGAACACAAAACTTCCTTTTAGTACTCACTAAAAGCCAAAAAATCAAAATTGGTACCAGTAACTCCAAAAAAGGATATCTTCTCATCAAAGATGGGGTGGTTAAGCATCAACAAGCTGTTATTGTTCACTATAGCTCGAACCATTATTTCTTTCGCTTCCTCATGTTTCTTCTTCAACATGTTGCAGATCTGCAGGAAAATCAGCAAGGTCACTAGTTCTTTTGTTATTCTACAACCACACCTTGTTCTGGTTATATAATAGCCACACCTAAGAAGAAACAAATTGACTACAAGAGCAGAAGTTGGAATTAAGGGAGATTCTCTTAAAGGCTATCTTGGTTCATCAACAATCCATGAGCTAAAGTAGAAACTATATTAAAGTCAACCAAGATCCACTTCTCCATTTTGGAATCTATTTACTGAATAAAAAGATGGACGTAGCTAGATAAGGAACTATCAACTCGTATGAAACCACCACTGATAGTTAATATTGTTCCTGAGTGTGAAAAATCCTAGGTGAAAACATTATTCAGCTGACCTCTAAACCATAAAAGTGAAACTTATACATAAATGGCCTCATTAACAATTTACATGGTTTAAATGCCTATGAATTTGAAATTACCACCTCTGTTATCAAGTTGATTATAGGTCCAGATGCATTACAATGCGTGACAGTAACAAGGAAGCACACAAGAAAAAAGGAAAAAATTTCTTCCTCGAACATCAATTCCAAAACACTAAAAACCTACTTGAGTTCTGAATGGGCTGCAACCCAGATTCTGTTCTTCAATGCTTTATGTCATTGGGTAAGGAAGAGATTGATGAGAATAATTGGTAAAAAAGAAACATGCTTTCTGTTCTCCAATGATTTCAAATCTCAGGATTGATTATTGTTCCACCATCTTACTTAAGGAATATGGTTTTGAAATCAGTTGACAGGTCTTCTACTTGATTACAGAAGAAACTAAGCATGATGGACTAGAGCATGTATAGATACCAAAAATAGCATAAATCAACAGTTGACTTACACTCTCAAGCTCTTTCGCATATGCTTCAGCCTTTTCATCATTTCCATCGTTTTCCGCTGCCAAAGAAATTTCCACATCTTTCATGTTCACCTCCTCAGCAATCTGTAGTCCAGAGGAATGGTCATAAGGAACAGTGGGCGCCTTACTGCCTGCTCGATTACCTTGATTACAAACCTAGCCATTATTAAAGCAATGGAAGTTAGAAATTGCCTAATCATGTTTCAACCAAACATATCTTCCATATGAATTCTACTGGTCATTATTGATATGAAACCATATGTTTGATAAAAATAAAAAAGGACACCTGATCTTCAACCATGATTTCTGAACATTTCATAAAGTTTCTGCAAGCATGGGGAAAAAGAACGTGTTATTCCAGAAAACAAGAAGTAACTTGAGTAGAAGAATCATAAACAATAGTTTAACACAACCTGTTGTCTCTTGGTGACAAAGAGAGACGTTTGAGAGGTTTAGGTGGCACTATATCTGTACCCAAAGCCTGAAAAATTGCTTATTATATCGGTTCATGATACTCCACAATAAAAAATGATAAACCATTGCTTCAAACTCACCAAGTCTTATAGAAAGTATAAATAAATTCATCATAGTAATCAATATTTGGGAGAAAAACCTCAGTTGTTTTACGCTTCACAGATGTGTTCAATGGTGTGTTTTTCTCAGCATTGGAAAGGGGATGGACAAACTTGGATGCTTTATTTCCCTTTACTTCAATGTTTTTCTCTGAGTTTCTCAAAAAACTGATATCCCTTTCATTAGTAGCGTTTGAACCTTTGTTTTCTCCCATAGTCCTATGTTGAAAGGCATGCATTCACCAGAAAGATATATCACAAACTCTTCACTACATAAATTGAAAAGAAGCAAGGAACAGGAATCTGTCTTATCAACATACTTGGATATTTTCATGCTAGAAAGATCAGGTGTCTTTTTCACAGCCTTAAGCCGTTCAGCAGAAATTATCTTCGAGTTTCGCAACAATCCCATGCTCGGAAACACAATTCTAGAGTTCTCACTTGACTGGGTATTAAGCTTCGTTGTCTTACAAGTCAATCCGGAAGGATTCACTCCACAACTGAAAACAATTTCCAGAATCTCCCAAAGCTTAAAATGGAAAAATGATATTTCCCACAAGTCAAGGGAAGGATACACAAATAATAATTGAAAACATATTGAGTTATTTAAATATTTTCACTGCACAACAGCATATATTCCTACAAGTTACCTGCAAAGATGCAGAAAAATTATATGGCATCATACTATCTTCTTTTTGTTGTCATCGGTGCATTGCAACAAGAAATATGTTGTCATGTCAATTGTCTACTATGCATAATCAAGAACTACAGATGACAGTATAGTATGAACACTAATGGTATCAGAAACTCTAAATAGGAGAAAATGACTTCATAATCAGCAAATGGAATATCATGGATAAGAACTCCTAAGAGAAATTTATAGGTAACACTTTAAGTAAAGTATTACAAGCATGCAATCCAGGGAGCAACAAATATCCAGAACATACGTATGAAAAATATGTGAGTATCTTGATTGAATGACAGAAAGTCATTGTCGATTTGATCATCATGTTCAAAATCATAAGTTAATCCCTTTTCTGGAGTAACAAGTTCACCAGGTATATTTGAAGAAACTTTAGAGTAGGTCTCACCCAAAATTATGAAGGTCATTAGTGTTCATTTTGCTTCCTATCCCAGCAGGATTCCTTCTTAGCACTTCTTTATCAGCAAGAGTTCTTGGAGTAACAACTGGCTTGCTGCCTTTTTGTCCACCATCACAGTGGATACTTTCCCTGTTGAGAATACATGCGACACTGTCACTTGAAAACTACAAAGGAATTCCATTTTTTCTGTTAACATCTATGTTTGGTTTCTAAGACCAGAAAATTTTCACCAGGAAATCGAAGAATAGAAGTTTATGTTTCAAAATGACAGTATCAGGAATAGAAGTGACTTTTCCTCACCTAATGTTACATAGAGTTTTAACATTATTCTCACTTCCCAGTAAAGTAGGTTCACCTTTTAATAATTCTTTTAAAGGAGATTTGAATTCCCAACCAATTTTCTCCCCATGTGTGCATCGATTGTATTGAGCCACTGCCTATGGACAAAAAAATTGAAAATGCCTTTTAACTAATTTTCTTTACTGCAGTTTTCAAAGAAAGCATGATCACCTTTTTCCAATTTCTGGAAGAATTAATTGCATGGAAGAAATTTCTTTGCGCCCAGATGAAGAAACCTCCACACCTTCTGAGGATGGGTGATGTAGCTGGGGCTCAGGTTCGGCGGATCTCCTAAAAACCTTAGAACAGACGCCTCCTGATTCTTTCTCCTTTATGATTTTCTGTTTATCAACCATAGGTTCGCTACAATAAGTAAACAGAAAAGCATTAGTATGACCCATCTTCTCATTTCAGATCCTTATATCTAGCCTCAATGAACACAGTTACGCAAAAAGTCTACAGCATTTATTATGGTGTTTATCATTTACAAGGCATATTCATCAGTAATTTCAGGTAACAGAACATCAACCTCTACAATAATTCAAAGCATTTATCTCTTAGATTTTCCAAACACTCTACAGCTCAAGAGATCATGCATGGAATTCTTCATTCCTTATTTTTCTTGATTCATATTGACAAAAAAATCCTAATTAAAAGAGTTAACAATTCACAGGTCAAGTTTATTTTATAACCTTGCCAGTGTAACCAAAAGTTTTGAAGCTGAATTCAGGATATCCTTGCTGGAATTGTTTTCTAGTGGTGCTGTCCTTGAAAGACTTCTGATGGAAGTGGTTTCAAGGTCTGAATCGTCAGGCATTGGTTCAGCCTCTACTGTATTACCAATTGGGGTTCCACCATCTTTCCTTTTGCTTTCACCTCCATTACTGTCTGATCCAGTAAGATGTAGTGGATCTGAATTATTTGGCTGTGCACTTTCATGGCTAGGATTGGTACCATCAACTATTCTTCCGTTAACAATTTGCTCTGCACCTGACTCTCTATCTACTTCTGTACTCAGGGAACCAATTTCTATCTCTATATTTGAAACAATATCTTGAGTCGAATTGTTCTTGCTAAGAGATTGAACTGCTGATGCATGTGTTATTTGTATCGCATATGGCTCAGTTGACACTGTCCCATTTGGGGAACAACTTTCTTGGTCTGTTTCTTCAGCAGTGGCAGAAATTGATTTCTCTGTGAAAGTTCTTTCTCTTTGTGGCACAACCACATGTTTCATTCCTGATATTGAAGGTAAAATGTCATTCAGAGAACTGTCTCCTCCTCCACCACCTAAAGCAGTCTCAACCTTTGAAGTTGGTACACTCTCTGATGTCAGAGACTTTTCAGTTTGGCCATCATCAAGAACTGCATCAGAGCCCCTAGCCTGGTTAAGTTTGGACCCTTGACACACACTTCTATCTGAAACAACCCCATCGATATCTAGGTTCTTCAAGGAAGTTTTTGCATCTGTTTTTAAAGTTGAACCAAAATCAAAATTATCCAACCTGCATTATGAGAAAATCATTATTTATTGACAATATATATTCATTATTTATGTTCCAAATTCCATAACTCATTGTGTATTCTCTTGCATACCTTCTAGAAAATACTCTATCTTAAGAGGACTAGTATTCCGCAAAAAGATTGTTATGCACTTACTCATTAAATTCAAAAGAGAATGAAAAGCTGTCCTTTTTCCCCTGACGATTACCCATAGGAGATTCCCCTTCAGATGTATCTTTACGTTTTGCAGCCGTTTTGGATGAGCTTGTGAAATCAAGGTCTGAATTAAAGGATGATAACTTGCCAAAATCACCACCCAGATCAAAATCCATATCCCTGGAAAGAATATAGCACTAACTCATAACCATATTCTTGTCCATATGCCAAATAAGAACGTAATACTGGTAAAAGAGCATATTTGAGTCAAAGCTATCACCAATTTGCAAAGCTATGTTTTAGAGGTGAAACAAGTTAACTGACGAACAGAACGATGTATATTATCTACCCAACTGAGTGATAGAAGCAGGTTCAAAGAAATTGAAAGCTTTATAAGAGCTGTTCAGAGAATGGCCAGACTCAGAGTAAAAAAATTCAAGCATAAAACAGAAGGCAAGAATTTTTTTAAAAATATCTGGATTCAATAAGAGAAATTCTAAGTTTGAGATTTTTAAAAGCACTTACAAGTTGCCAAAGTTAAATGCCTTTTTCTTGCCACTGGAAATTGTGTCAAAGCCAAAATCCATTTTGTCATCGCCCATCACTGACATTGATTTCCAGGAGCCAAGGAACTCATTTCCAATGTCAACATCTGCTTCAAAGAGAATATAGGATCTCACTATCCAGAACATAAGAAAATACAATCTAATAGAAATCAACATAATCGCAGCATTTGATTGCTAATGGCCTATTAAAAGACCACTATTCTTATCACAATGCTTACATATCAACAACTACTCTACAACTAGGTAAAATTCGTAGAACAAATAAGATATCTGCACTGCCTATCCATGACATTCACTAGTGCATAGTAGGAATACAGTGTAACAAAGAGATTACCGAACAACGACTTTTTCTCTTTCGGATCAACTGATGATGAAGTTTTCTTCTCCGACTCTGCCATCTGGAAAATGATTAAACTGTTGTAATTGATTAGTATGCCAGAAAACTGAATGTAAATCAGTAAAAAGGAATAAACAAAGAAGAAAAAGTTCAAATTTAACAAAATAAACAAAAAATAGTGCATGACCTAATTTAGTAACAGCTAATCAATTTTAACAATTCTGCTTGCAATTACTGAATGAAACTAAAACCTAAAGATGAGAAGCAGAGAATTACTGAAGTAAAATGCAAAACCAATCAAAACTACAAAACCATGAGCGCACAGATTCCAAGTAAACAACAATAGTGCCGAATTGCATAACCTAATTTGAGCAAAGAATCAAAAATAAAAACAAGGAAAGCATCTCAATTCAATTATCGAACAACACCGAGATAGAAAATGAGATCGTGATTCCGTTAAAATTAGTTATAAAAATCAAGATCAAATACACAACCTATGAGTGTGTGTGTGTGAGAGAGAGAGAGAGAGAGATTCCTTGATGTTTGGTTCGCGAGAAAATATTAACGGATCTAGAGCTTAGAGAGCGGAACCTGGTGTCTCCGTTGAGCGAGAGAGAGAATAATATTTTCAGCCTTTTGAATATGACTCGTCTTTATAAGGGGTAGGACATCGAATAGGCGGGAATGAACGGAAAACGGCTGTCGTCCGCATTTTCCACTATATAAACAATTATTACGGAATTTTACAGTGAAATTATATTTTTTTTAATAGAAAAAAAAGCTTAATGTTAGGGGTGATTTTAACTTTTCTAATGGATCATTGCTTATTAGAAAATTGTTAGAAGGTCTATTTATATTTTATGCTCATTTTCGTTTTTAATTTCACTGTTCTATATTTTTTAAAAACAAAAATATTAGTTTGTTGATATCTTTAGTTTCTTTTGTATTAGTCTATCACGAGCTAACTTACCCGCACAATGCGCTGAGCTTTTTTACTATGTAGAAAACTGATTAATTTTGTACATGTTATAATTGTTTATTTTAATATTTAATTAGAAAAATTATAATTAATAAAATCTGTTAGAAGAAACATGGTTTTTTCTGCCTAAAAGTGATTGAATGTTGTTACTGTTAAAATTGTTTTGATAATTATTTTATCGATAAATTGTACAATTGGAATCGAAAAAATTATGTTAAAATGAGTGATGTGCTCCGTATAGCATATGATTGATTGTTGTGTATTTTTTATTTGTTTCATGGATTCTTTCATTGGCAAATAGTAAAATTACAATCGTTGAATTTTAGTACAAATGAGTGATTTGTTTTATGCAACAAATAATTTGATTGGTGGTTTTGTTTTGACTATTTTGGTAATAATTTAATTGGTAGATAGCAAAACAACAATTGATCAAATTGACTAAAGATATATTATTTGTTGTCTGCAACATACTAATTGTTTGTTTGACATATTTTAACTATTTGATGAAGATAGCAAAAATGCAATTGCTAAAATTTATCAAAGATTTTTTTTTTTTAGATTTTTTCTTCATATTATTATATTAAAAATCTTTTAGAACACTAAGATTAAATTAATGTGAGATTTATAAAGAAATATTAGTTAATTTTTTTATATATAATTGAAGACATTCATATTAAAAAATATCACAATATA
Source organism: Salix udensis (assembly GCA_029204005.1). Lineage (NCBI taxonomy): Eukaryota > Viridiplantae > Streptophyta > Magnoliopsida > Malpighiales > Salicaceae > Salix > Salix udensis. The sequence goes on along the minus strand of CM055029.1, from coordinate 3,297,125 downwards.
TAATTAGTCTCTCCTATTTTTTAAGGGAAAAAATCCCAAAATAATATATATAAAAATTTAGGATCATTAACAATTTTGTTATATGTTAAAAAATTTGATACCAGTTGTGGTGAAACGCATGACAATTTTTTATTTTTTTTATTTTAGATAATTTGACATAATTTTTCTACTTGTCTTGTCTACTTGTGTATTTCCTTATATATATTAACTAAAGAGAAATTTCAGTCTAGAGCTACAATAATTTGTCGCCAGAGGAATTCAAACTCTCCCGGGAAGGTAAGCGCACGCCTTAACCACTCGGGCAAACGACTTTGTTGTGTAGTCCAAGTATACAAAACATACTTATATTATTAAGTAATTTTACTATTCTAATCCGCAGTATATCCGAGTCTAGATGAACAGTATAAAACATTGTTCAAATATTTGTTTTATTTTAGCTTTTGTAGTAATTGGTCTCATGAACCACACCACAAGTTTTGCAAGCCTTTTTTAATAGTATTTTTAAAAAAATTATTTAGTGTGTATTTAATTTGCTAATATATTTTTTTTTTATCTATTTTGTTTTATATAGATTACATTTATTTTTATAAATAAAAAATATTTATATTTAGATAATATTTTAATATACTAGGCATTGCATAATATGTTTTCTTTTTTATTTATTCAATCAGTTTGATTTTATACGTGTTATAATTAGTTATTTTAATATTCAATTAGTAAAATTGAAATTGATATAATCTGTTAGAAACGAGTTTTTTTTCTGTCTAAAAATGATTGAATGTTGCTACTATTAAAATTGTTTTGATAATTATTTCATCGATAGATTGTACAATTGATCTCAAAGAAATTCTGTTAAAATGAGTCACGTGCTCGATGTAACATATTGATCGATTATTTTTTTAGATTTTTTCTTCATATTATTATATTAAAGTTTTTTAGAACACTGAGATTAAATTAATGTGAGATTTATAAAGAAAAGTTAGTTCAATTTTTTATATATTTTTTAAGACTTTAATTTTAAAAAATTATCACAATATATAGTTAGTCTCTCCTATTTTTTAAGTAAAAAGTCCCAAAAATAATATATATAAAAATTTAGGAGCATTAACAATTTTGTTACATGTTAAAAAATTTGGTGCTGGCTATGGTGAAATGCAGGGCAATTTTTTATTTTATTATTGTAGATAATTTGGCATAATTTTTTATTTGTCTTGTCTACGTGTGGTTTTGTATATTTTTTTATATGAGATCTAAAATATCATACATAAAAAAAGATGCAGAAGTTATTTTTCAAAAAAATAACAATGACCAATGAATTTTTTGTCACCATTATTATACCTGTCATTATAAATATTATTATACAGAATTAATAATTTAATTATTATTGGTCATACTATCGACGATACCGTGATTATTTCTTTAAAAAAACAAAGATAAAAAATAAAAAATATCAATTTTCAAATGATCACCAATACAAATTAAAATGTAAACATTAAAAAAAATAATCTTAATAATAGTGGAAATAATAAAAAATGGTGAGACCATAATTATTGTTAGAAACAAAAATCCATAATGTTTTTATTTTATAAGATTTATTCTTCATATTATTATATTAAAAGTATTTCAGAACAATGATATCAAATCTTTTTGTCAAGAAAACCTAGATCATTTATATATATTTTTTAAAGCGCTAATATCAAAATATATAATTAGTCTGACATATTTATATGTTCCGTATAGGGTTTGATTTATGAACTCATCTAATTTTTATTAAGGCCTCCAAACGAGTCATGTAAATTATTTTGAAGTTGATTTAGATTTTTTTTTCTATTTACTTCAGAGTTTTTTTTTTTAATTTTAAACTTTGTTTAGGTATTTTTCTAAATATATAAGCATTTTATAATTGCTTTAATATTTAGTTTTGATTAAAAAATATTAAGTAATAAAAATTTCAATTTAAATTCAATCTCCCATCGTGTTTATTGTCTTTTTTACGTTGTTTTTGTATGCGTCTACAACCCCCTCAATATTTCCAAAACTAGAGGACGGAGTAATTTCCAAGAAACTCTGGATTGATATTTTAACAAAAACTAGTGGTCTAGATTTTGAAGGTTGAAAAGACGAACTCGTTAGAGAGAAAGAGATACCACGTTAAGCGAAGTGGATCCCAAAATAACCACTTTCATCACGTAACTTCTCTGGAGACTTATCTAATTCTCCACAGAGCAAAATTTAACACTTTTCCACCAGCCAAGATCCAGTTTACTCCGTCATGGAGGCTGAAAAACTGTTCCTGCTTTTTTCTCTTATAATGCTCCAATTCTCATGTTGTGCATCCCAAGACTCCTTAAAATCAAACCAAACCATTAAAGAAGGTCACCTTCTTATCTCCAAAGGAAATAATTTCGCACTGGGATTTTTCAGTCCAGGTAGTTCTAGCAATAGATATCTTGGAATCCGGTACCATGAAATGCCGAGAAAAAGCTGTGGTGTGGGTTGCAAAGCGAGGAACGATTCAATCATTGGTTCTTACGGATTTCTCTTTATAAACCAACATGGAAACCTCGTTCTCTATGGTAACGATGACCAAAAAGCTCCCGAGTGTGGTCTACGAATGTTTCGAGTGGAAGAAAATGATTCCTGTGAAGCTCAACTCTTGGATTCAGGAAATTTGATAATGGTCACGAAAAGAAGCAGAAGTATTGTATGGCAAAGCTTTGATCATCCTACAAACACCCTGCTACCTGGAATGAAACTAGGGGTCGATCGAAAATTAGGAATTGATCGGTTCCTAACATCATGGAGATCAGCTGATGACCCTGGGATTGGGGACTTTTCAACAAGGATCAACCCAAATGGCTCACCACAATTCTTTTTCTATAATGGTAAAAAGCCAATTGCTAGATCTTCCCCTTGGCCATGGAGAAATCAGATGGGCTTATACAAAAGCACATTTGTAAATGATCAGGACGAAATATACTTTCTCTACACAGTTCCTGATGATTCTTATCTCCTAAGAATAATAGCGGATCATTCAGGACATGCAAAGGCGTTAACATGGCGACAAAGTGATGGTCAGTGGAAGGATTACTGGAAGACCCCTCAGTTTCAGTGCGACTATTATGGACATTGTGGTGCTTATAGTACGTGTGAAGTTGCCGATCTAAATGAACTTGTATGTGCCTGTTTACCTGGGTTCGAGCCCAAGTACCCAGAGCAATGGTCTGCGAGAGATGGATCTGGTGGTTGTGTCAAGAAGCGCCTGCAGACGTCTTCGGTGTGCGATCATGGAGAAGGGTTTGTGAAGATAGAGAATTACTGTCTTCCGGATACTTCTAATGCAGCTTGGGTGGACAAGATTAAGAGTCGCGCAGACTGTGAGCTGGAATGCAAGAGCAATTGTTCATGCTCTGCATACGCAATCATTGCAATTCCAGGCAAAGGGGATGCTTGTTTGACATGGTACAAGGAATTAGTAGACATTAGATATGAAAGGAGTACAAGTCATTATCTTTATGTTCGTGTTGATGCATATGAATTAGGTACCTTTTTTCATTACAAATTTCATACAATTTTCATTGCAAATTTCATTCCTTTTTTCATTGCTTTTCAATGTATTGCCACTGCTCTAGGCTGTAGTTAATATGCTCCGTACTTCCGAGGTGCCTTTGCCATATGTATTGTCACGTTTCCATTGGAAAAAAAAGGTAGTTTTTCCTCTGCTGTTAATCTTTATTCTTTTCACTCTCATGCAGCTAAAAATACCAATGGAAAAACGATGCTGGCAATTTTAGTACCATCAATTGCATCATTCTGGCTTCTCATTAGCCTATCTGCTTATTTGTGGCTCAAGAAGAGGGCAAAAAAAGGTACGACAAGACTCTATAATCTCAAAGAAAGGTATTTATTCTGCTTTTCTTGTGGGGAGAAGTTCACATTTTGCTTCATGATTGGAAAAATAACTAGGTAATGAGCTGCACGTAAACAGCAGCTCTATTGAATTGGAATATTTCAAGCTGAGCACCATAACGGCGGCCACTAACAACTTCTCTCCAGCTAACAAACTCGGCCAAGGTGGTTTTGGCTCGGTTTATAAGGTAGAGATTCTTACTGCATCTAGCTAAAAACTAAATGGCCTCTCAATACTACACGTTCGATTTTCTATAATTTGAATAATTGTAATATCTAGGCTTGCCCTTGTTATATGATCTTAGGGTCTGCTAGCTAATGGACAGGAGGTTGCCGTAAAGAGATTATCTAGAAGTTCAGGACAAGGAACAGAAGAATTTAAAAATGAAGTTATGGTAATTGTAAAGCTTCAACACAGAAATCTTGTGAAACTTCTAGGTTATTGCATTCAGAATGAAGAACAAATGTTAATCTATGAATACTTTCCAAACAAAAGCCTAGACTGGTTTCTTTTCGGTAAGTCTTCTCTGGATTTATTTCCCTGCTTTACACCAATTATCACCTTATAGCTGTCTTAAAAATAATTTTCTTACAGATGAAACAAGAAAGTTGTTATTGGATTGGCCAAAACGCTTTGATATTATTGTTGGAATAGCTCGTGGGATTTTATATCTTCACCAAGACTCCAGGTTGAGAATCATTCACAGGGATTTAAAATGTAGCAATATTCTATTGGATGCAGAGATGAATCCAAAAATATCAGATTTCGGAATGGCAAAAATATTTGAAGGCAGCCAAACTGAAGATAGGACAAGGAGAGTTGTAGGAACATAGTAAGTACCTAAACTGTCCGAATCTAGTCTTCTTCTCCCCATCCTTTCGTAATGGTGTTGGTTCCACCAACAAGCCCTTCTTGAACATGAATGAGAAAGTACTATCAATGATTATCAGGGGTACTAATTCTTTTTTTCTGCTGCAGTGGCTATATGTCGCCAGAATATGTTGTGTTTGGAAACTTTTCTGTAAAATCAGATGTTTTCAGTTTTGGGGTCATGTTGTTAGAGATTGTGAGTGGCAAGAAGAACAATAGATTTTATCAACGAGGGATCCTCCCTTGACTTTGATTGGATATGTGAGTTATAAGAGAGCTTTTTGTGCTCTTAGCTGAATTTTAAAGATTGTGCGCTTTCCGATTTCTTGTATGCTAATGATTTATATGAACAACACAGGTATGGGAATTATGGAGACAAGACAAAGTATTGGAGATAGTGGATCCATCCCTGAATGATTTATATAGTCAGCGTGAAGCTTTGAAATGCATACGAATTGGTCTACTGTGCGTGCAAGAAGATGCCATGGACAGACCATCTATGTTGGCAGTTGTTTTTATGCTGAGTAGTGAAACAGAGATCCCTTCTCCAAAACAACCTGCATTCCTGTTTAAAGAGCCTCATAATAATCCTGATATAGCATTAGCCATAGAAGATGGAGTGTGTTCTGTAAATCAGGTCACAATTAGTGAAATTGCTAGTCGCTGAAGCTGCACTGTCTGAATAATATCTGACGAAGCTTAGGAGATAGTTGATTCATCACTGGAGGAGTTATATTTTTCCCTGAAAGCCCTGTAATGCATACAAGTCGGTCTCTTGTTTATATGTTAAGTATTGAAACAACAATTCCTTCTCCTAAACAAACTGCATTCCTCTTGATGCAGGAGCTAGAACTGTCCTAGCTTTCATATAATTTGAATTTTTCTTTTAATATTTTATTTATATAATACTTATGATGGTAGTTTGGATGGCTATGATTTGTTGTTTCCAAGGGATCGTTTTCATCCAAGTATCTTTACTGGTACCGATTTCAATGATGGGAAAACGTTACAACTGGATTAATTGATTACAACTGGTAGTTTGAATGCCTTTCCTCAACAGATGTTCTAAATTACAACAGATCAAGTTTTTCTAAAATTCCCAACCTGATTCTAAACAACTGATTCCTTCTGCCTACCATATCATCCATTTGATCTCCTCCATTCCTTGCATTATTGTGACGTCCATTAATTATCCATATCATCCAATGCAGCATTTGCTCTTCCTGGAGTAATTACAATTACGTATGCAGCGCGTGAACAGTTCCTCTTGCTTTGCTTTTCAGTCGAACTTTTTCTACCTTCACAAGCGCTTATCCAGGACTGAACGCTTAGGAATATTCTAGCCCCTTACTGACAAGCACATTCATATCTGGTAATGTCAGCAGGATGACATGTACTATAAGCACCACGTTTCCATACCAATCACATTGGTGCTTAGGTGCTGCCCAGAACTCCTTCCATTTGTGGTCACTTGCATGCCCATGTTACCAGCTTCAAAAACCCTGAATGATCCACCATTATTCTTAGGATAATGGAATCATCAAAAGGTGTAAAGACAAAGTATATTTAATCTTTAATATTTTCGAATTTTACCTTGTAAAATTGCCTCTGGACTCTCCATAGCCATGAGGATGTTAACCAATAAGGTTCTTGAAGCTTGCAGAGAGAACTGTGGTGAGCTACTGGGGTAAATGAGTAGTCCCCAGTTCCCTGACGAGTTTTCCTTTTCTAACCTGTGGTCAGAGTCACCAGAGAGAAAAAGGTTTCCATGTTTCTTGATGAAGAGAAACCCTGAGGACCCATTGATTGGGTTCCCTCTACTGGATTTTACTTTGCTAACAAGCAGTAATTCTAATAAAGTTGAAGCTTGATGGAACTGAGATAGTGATGTAGGAACAAACTGCACGATTGCTCCCAAAGCCTAAACTTATGGTAGCGGGAAAATTTATTTCTTTTTTGGCTATCATTCTCTTTCTCTTGGGGTGGGAAACGATGGGGCAACTCACATAAAAGATCCAATGGAATTTCAGACGGGGCTGTGGAACTAAGAGGCTATACTGACAGTGACTGGGGAGGTTGTGTTGATGATTCAAGAAGCCCTTCAGGGTATTTATTCTCACTCAATTCAGGTGTCTTCACCTGGAGTTCAAAGAAGCAAGAGACAACAGCTCAGTCCACTGCAGAAGCAGAGCACATTGCTGCTGCCTCTGCTGTCAACCAAGCAATTTGGTTGAGGAAAATGTTAAAAGATTTGGGACATGAACAGGTTGAAGCTACCAAAATCATGTGTGATAACAGTTCTTCAGTATCAATTTCAAAGAATCCAGTTTTCATGGACATACAGAGCATATCAAAATCAAGTTTCATTTATCAGAGAAGTTCAACAATCTAATGAAGTGATGCTGATTCATTTTCTTCCGCAGAACAACTTGCAAATATATTTACCTAAAGAGAGATTCGAGACATTGAGACAAATGATTGGAATTTGTCTTCAAAATGTCAAGGAGGAGTGTTAGACAATTGACATTTTAACTCTAGTGTTTCAGTTTGTTTAATTATTATTCAATCAAGTGTTGTCTGTTTTCTTTTCTTTCATTTCTGTTTTGATTTCGTCAGAGTCAATTCCTTGTTTTTATGAGGTTGTTGCTGAGTTAGTGGCAGCACATTGTCCACTACAGTTAGTGGCTGATTACTAGGGAAATTTGTTAAGTTTTTCATGTATTTAAAGACATGCAATCAATGAAATAAATACTGAGACAGTGTGTAGTTCGTGTTCTTCAATACCCAGCACTGCTGTTCTTGATTGTGCATCCCTTCACCTGCACAAGACATAGCAACACAAATCTCAACACATCTTCTTGCACAAACAAAAGACCAATTTTAATGCATTTGAAGGCTTCTTGAGGATGATACAGCACCTAAAGTGATGAATCGACTATCTCCAATGCTCTGTCTTCCTTCCACAGCCCCCACAACTGTGTGATTCATAGCATATAGCAATCATGTGTGTATGGTGCTAAAGTAATATTTCAGATTTTATTATTTTCCTAATTCCTTTACTCTATCATTTGTAGTGGTTCTTGCTTGCCTTACCTTTATTTCCTCTCCTCTTACGCCAAAAAAAAGCTACTATGCTGATGACCAGCAAAGCTGAAGAAACAGTGTGGCAGGAATCTCCTTCTCAAGATACTCATTTGATTTCCTCGCATTCTCAGCTGCATGAAAATGAAAAAAGTGAGGAATTCAGAATTTTTGTTTCAAATGGCAGTAACCGAAACAAAGCAGAAAGAATCTAAGCGCTTTGTCAGGAATATCTACCCTTGCGTATGCGGAGCATGAACAGTTCCTCTTGCATTCCCTCTCACAGTCTGCATGACTCATATCCATATCCACCCAAACTGCTGCAGAAGTATCAGGAAGAAACATAGTTATTGATCCCGTCCCGGGTACCGTTCCGGTTTTGTGTTTGGAACGGAACGTTCCGGTTTCGGTACCGTTCCGGTTTTGTACTGTTCATTTTTATTTAATTATATATATGAAAAAAATAAAATATTAATTTAACAAGTATAATTTAAATTCAAGATAAATGAAATTTAAATTATACAATACAAACATAATCTCAAAATTTGAAACATCTCTCAAATTCCAACAATAAAATTATTTTTTTTAAAATAAAAAATAAAAAATGAATTTAATTATAATTAAAAGATCCAGAATATTTGAAATTTAAGCTACTTATTGTATGTTTTTCAAGTAATTCTATGTTTTTTATTGGTTGTTGTATTTGAAATTAATTAATGTTACTTATTGTTTTTTAATGTTAGAAAAACTTAAAAAAAACAAAATGAACACATTAAGAAATAATCAATAAGTTCAAACATAACTAATTAAAATACATTCCATTACAAATAATTCAATCAAATTAATTACAAATTAATACCCCTATTTTTTAGGTTAACTATTATTATAGTAATTAATAATTAATTAATATATTAATTAATTATTATTATTATATAATAATTAGTATAAAAACCAATAATTACTATAAATCCCTTCTTCATTTGTACGTTCCATTCAGATCGGCATCGACCAGCATCTCCAACTTCTTATCTTTTAGAAGCATAGTTGTAAAATCCGTTCCGGGTACCGTTCTGGTTTTTTGTTTGGAATGGAACGTTCCGGTTTCAGTGCATTCCGGCGTTCCGTTCCGTTTTTGTACTGTTCATATTTATTTAATTATATATATGAAAAAAATAAAATATTAATTTAACAAGTATAATTTAAATTCAATATAAATGAACTTTAAATTATACAATACAAACACAAAGTCAAAAAAACATAATCTATAACCCCTCCTAGAAAGTTAGAAACGTATTTTTATTTAGTTATTTATTATTATTATTATAAAATGCCCCAGTAACATATTGTCATAACCCTAAACTAAACTACTAAAGTGAAAACTGAAAAGCTAAACTTATCCCACGCCGCCTCATCTCCTTCCTCCTCATCCTCTTCTCCATTAGTCGAGGGCCTCCCTCCCCGCCATCTCTCCGGGTCAGCCCTCCTCTTCTCAACTTCTCCATCTTCAAAACCCGCCCCACCCTCTCTTTCTTTCCAGCCTCCCTCTCCTCTCGCTTCTCTCCTCTTTCGGACCCGCCCCCTCCCTCCCCTCCGCAAGTTTGTTCAATATATATATGGGTTCGAAAACTTGAGATTTCGGTTGAGATTTGGGTTGATTTTTGAGGGATTTCGGATGATTTGCGGTTGATGAAATGAAATTGATTTGGGAAATTGATTATGGATGATTTGCGGTTGATTTTCATTATTGATGGACCCGGAGCAGAACGCCCGTGCACGGGAACCGGAGCGTTCCGGCCGGGAATTTGGCCGGATTTTCCGGATCCCACCGGAATTTAACCCGGGACAAAAACGTCGTCGTTTTGTCCCGGATTTTGCACTGAAACGGGCCGTTCCGGCCGTTCCGGCCGGAACAGAACGGGATTGATAACTCTGGGAAGAAATACAATTTCTACCTTCAGAAACCCTTCTCCACTCCTGCATACCGATGAAGACTCTAAGCGCTTCCTGACACAACCAGTAGACCCATTTCTCAGCATCCAATCACTTGGATTCCTGGGCTCGAATCCAGGCAAACAAGAACATTCGAATTTATTAACATCAGTAGGGTCACAAGTACTGTATGTGTCACGACCCGATTCCCGGATCCGTGACTGGCACATAAGCATGGTCCCCCTCCAAGGTTCCACACCTATGCGAATCCAAACTTACACACAAACTTATCAATCAATTTCAAAGTTCAACGCAGCGGAAATAACAAAGTAAACTTTATAACATAATTCAATTGTCCTTATACAAGAGTTGATTACATATTGTTACAATTGTGGAGCACTAACTAGACGTATGAACAAAAGTATCAATTACAACCAAAATAGCAGGTTCCAAGAGTAGGACAAAAATGACCTGCTAGCAAGCTACGACCCTGAAAATAATGAATAATGAGGGGGTGAGTTCAACAACTCAGTGAGTAGATAATATCCAATATACACATACGAGATAATATAGCAATGAGAAGTATATTATTGAATCGGCTCGAAGTTCTTACAAGAAGTTTCTCAAATAGGTCATAACAAGAATTTAATAGGTAAAGCTCGTCAGAAAATCAGAATGCAATGAGCATGAGGCTCCGTGCTATGGGATGATCAGTCCACACAGGTTGGTGACTCCCCCGACCAACTAGGGTTACAGATACGATGTGCACAAAGGCTAACACTACCCTGTTAGCATGGGTATTCTGACTGGCATACCATAAATATATCTTATAATCAAACAAACATATTCACATCTCAAGGCTCAACTCATGGTATCAATCAAATGAGGAGCTATCAATTCACAAACAGATATAGGCTCATATCAAGAACGTATATTCAACAATTGATTATGCTTTATCGTATCAAGAATAGAAATCAAGGTATATATATTATCAAAAAGCATAATCCAATTCATACTAGCAAATTCAAATATTTATACTATTTCTCATGCATATTAAATATTATCCACTCACCTGACCCAAAAGCAAACAAGGTTCAAAAAGCAGAATGCTGACGAAATCTTACTGACGTTCCGCAGGTTGAATATCGGGATTATCTGAATACATAAAAGAAGATATACTCAAAAATGACTCAAAAGAAGTAAAATACCTTTAATAACATATCTAAGAGTTCAACTCATAATCCTATGTGTTTTTTAATCAAACTATCCATTTTTCGCAAAAACCTAAAACAAAAGTTTCTTCCGAAATCTAATTTACAAAATACACAATTCGTAAAATTGATATTAATCCATCAAATGAGCTTAAATTATCCATCAAACCAATCTGAAAAGCTATTATTTCACCTAGGGACCATTCTGAATTTTTCTCATATTTTTAGGGTCAAATTGTAATTTTACCAAATTGAGTGACCAATTGAACTCCTCATAATTTCATAACAATACTGAAATCTTGTCCATAATTCATCCTCAATTCTGTCCAGAATCTCCAATTTCACCCCAGGGACCAAACTGTAATTTTTCCAAAGTTCAGGGACTAAACTGTAATTTTCACAAAAAAGACCAAAATGAATTTTCATCATCTTCAACCTCAACCCAGAATTCCAGCAAGGGATTTTCGAATTTTCTCAACATTATTTCACCATTTATCAATATTTTCTTACACCAAACACATCAAAGAACTTCAAAATCATCTACAATCAAACTAATTAAACCATTACCCAACACATTCAACCCTTAACATCTCTCTTAATCATCAATAAAATCCTCAAACCCTAACAATCAATAGAAGCAAAAATCATAGCTAATAATCACATTTATACATAATAAAACACACACATTACCTTAACAACTTATTTCTCCTTCTTCTTTTCTCCTCCTCTTCTCTTTTCCTCTTTTCTCTTCTTCTTCTTCTTTCTTCCTCTCTTCCCGATTCTCTCTCTCAAATTTCAGAGCTATTCCTTTCTTTTTTTGTTTTTCCCTTTTCTTTTCTCTTCTTTTCTATTTATATTTATAAGCTTATTTAATTACTACCCTACCCTTAATTTATTTACACACCTAATTCTAAGCCACCAAGGGCACTCATGTATTTTCCCTTTTTAAAATTTTCAAAATACTACATAAATCCACTAGGAGTCATCTCTGACGAGGCGACAACTCCTCCTTACTATTTTGGTCTCAGAGTTGACTTAATTTGGTCTATTTCAATTTGTGATTTCTGTTAGTGGTCTGTTTTTGTCTCCTATTGTTAGACTCTGTACTTTTGTTCTAGGATTTCCTGTTCTGCTTTAGGAATTATTTCTGTTGTCAACCTCTTGTTTTATTTGTTCTTAAAGAGAATGAAAGTGTAATTGATTCTCAGTGTGTATTGTATTAATTGAGAAGAACAATGTTTACACAAATTATATACAAGACGATCCATTATATCAAGAGAGATTCTAGGCTACAATATTGCAGATAAATATTCAATCAACTAGGTCACGCATATCCCCTCATCTCCTAATATATCTCGTGCATATCTGGAATCATAATTAGCTGGGATTCTTTCCTTCAATACTCCCCCTCAAGTTGGAGTGTATGTTGATCACTCCTAACTTGCCGAGTAACATGGAAAACTGGTTTGAACTTAGTGGCTTTGTGAAGATGTCTGCTGGTTGATCCTTGGTCCCTATATGTTCTGGCTGAACTAATCCTCTTTGCACTTTGTCTCGCACCACGTGGCAATCTATTTCTATATGCTTCATTCTTTCATGAAATACGGGATTTGAAGCTATATGGATTGCGGCTTTATTGTCGCAGAACAACTTGACTGGTCGCTCATGTCTAACATTCAAATCTTTCAAGATGTATTGTAGCCTCGTTATTTCACAGCACGTAGTGGCCATGGAGCGATACTCAGCTTCAGCACTTGAACATGATACGGTGGTCTGCTTTTTCGTCTTCCATGAGATGGGCGCATTTCCAAGGAAAATGCAGTAATCAGTCGTGGATCTTCTAGTGTCCTTATAATGAGCCCAGTCTGCATCGCAATATGCCTTTAATTCCAATGACCCTTTGGATGGTAAGAGAATCCCCTGACCCGGTGAGTGCTTGATGTACCTCAATACCTTGTGTGCTGCTTCTAAGTGGGGTTGCCTGGGTTTATCCATGAACTGGCTAAGTATATGAACTGCGTATGCGAGATCTGGTCGTGTGATGGTTAGGTATATAAGACGTCCAACCAGTCTTCGATATTGAGAGGGATCTTCTAATAATTCTCCATCTCCTTATGTAAGCGTCACATTTTGTTCAGCTGGAAAACGTGAAGGCTTAGCACCAAGGAAACCCGTATCTTCCAAGATTTCCAATGCGTATTTTCTTTGACACAAGGAAATCCCATGCTTGGATCTTGCTACCTCTATCCCAAGAAAATATTTCAATTATCCCATATCTTTTAGTTTAAACTGGCTAGACAGAAAGCTTTTAGTCTTGGTGATGTCGTCTAAGTTGTTCCCTGCCAGAATAACATCATCAACATATATTAACAAGGCTGTGAAGATCCCTTGATGGTTTCGGACGAATAAGGAGTAATCAGACCATGATTGTTTGAAACCAACTGATTTGAGTGCCGAGGAGAGTTTAAGGAACCATTGTCGTGAAGCTTGTTTCAAGCCATATAAGGATTTGTGTAGTTTGCAAACCCGAGTCTCCCCCTTTCGTCCGAACCCAGGAGGGAGCCGCATGTAAACATCTTCATATAAATCACCATTAAGGAATGCATTATTGACATCCAATTGGTGAAGATGCCAATTTTGCATGGCTGCAAGGCTCGATGGGACACGAACAGGTGGTGAGCTTAGCAACCGGTGCAAAGGTTTCTCGATAATCAATCCCTTCAATCTGACTGAAGCCCTTGGCCACCAACCTGGCTTTGTAACGATCAATTGTGCCGTCGAGATGATACTTTATTTTATAAACCCATTTACAGCCAATGGGGCGTTTGTGAGCTGGAAGGGGGACCAAACTCCAAGTCTTATTGGCATGGAGAGCTTGGATTTCTTGCTGCATGGCTTCTCGCCATTGGGGATCTTGGACTGCCTGAGAAAATGAGAGAGGTTCTCGAGAAATAGTCATATTGGCAGTAAATGTTCTGTAAGGAGAGGAAAGATTATCATAAGAGAGAACATTGGAAATACTGTGAGCCTGACCTGGAGAAATGACCACTTCCGAGGAATTAGATTGATCAGGGCATGAGGGGAGGGCTGCATCAATGTGAAAGCCTTGCAATGCAGTAGGCAGTGTCGTGGCGCGAGAAGATCTGCGGGGAAGGGGTGTAGGTAGATGGTGGTAAGGCTGATGAAAGAGCAGGGGATGTTGCAAGTGTGGTATGATCGGGAGGAGTTGTGATAGGACAATTGTCCGTGGGTGGAATGGGATTTTGAGGTGGGGATGATGTGGGGAGATCTGAGGGTGAAGTGGTAGAAGGAACAGCGGAAGAATGAGAGGTGGAATTTTGTAGTGTAGGAATATAGGTATGTGTGGAGGGTGAAGGAGAAATGGCTGGAATGGGAAGCAATGAAGAAGGCAGAGGGGAAGGAATCTGACTTGTTTTGAACGGAAACATATGCTCAAAAAATGTTACATCTCTAGAGACAGTAGTGTGTTGGGTTGTTAAGTTGTAAACCTTATAACCTTTTTGACCATGAGGGTAGCCATTGAAAACACATTCATGAGCTCTAGGATCAAATTTGCTTGGACGAGTGGGGTGTGTGGACACAAAACATTGACATCCAAAGACCTTGAGATGAGAAAAGTTAGGCTTGGTGTTGAATAGACATTCAAATGGTGTTTTTCCCGTAAGTACTGGAGTTGGTGTTCTATTTATCAAGTAGGCTGCAGTGAGTATGGCGTCCCCCCAAAAATGTTTCGGAAGATTTGCTTGAAAAAGTAAGGCTCTAGCAACGTTTAGCAAATGTCTATGTTTACGCTCAGCTACACCATTTTGTTGAGGTGTATTGACACAACTGGTTTGGTGAATAATGCCTTTAGATGAATAGAAGTATAAAATTTTGAATTCTGGGCCATTATCACTCCTGATGATTTTAACATTTTTTCTAAATTGATTTGCAACCAAGTGAATGAAATGGATAAGAAAAGTTCGTGCCTCAGATTTATGTTTCAACAAATATATCCATGTGCTTCGTGAATGGTCATCAACAAGAGTTAAAAAATATTTGGCTCCAGAGGAAGATGGGACATGATATCCACCCCAAATGTCAATGTGGATTAAATCAAAACAAGATGCACTACGTGTAGTGCTCAATGGAAAAGGTTGCCTGGTCAGTTTGGCTAAAGGGCAAATAGAGCAAGAACTGGGAATACATGATTTATTGAAGAAAAATGGAAATAATGAAGATGTTTTAGTTGAGGGATGACCAAGTCTTTGATGCCACAAATTGTTTGTGATGATGGAAACTGCATTGCATGTTGCTTTCCGTGACAGGTTGAGGCAATAAAGGCCCTCCTTCTCAGTGCCCGTCCCAATCATCTTCCCCGATCGTAGGTCCTGTATGAAGCAAACTTGTCTAAGAAAAATAGTGATATAGAATGAATCGTATGCCAACTTGCTCACAGATATTAAGTTGAGGTAGAAAATTGGGATGCAAAGCACATTATGAAGTATAAAATGGGAAGAGAATACTACTATGCCAATATAGGTGACTGGTGTGCAATTTCCATTGGGAAGTTTGACCCAACGATTTTTAACTGGTGTAAGTGAGGTAAGAAGAGTTGAACTACAAACAATATGGTCACTTGCACCATTGTCCAGTATCCAACCGATTTCCATATTTCTTTGGGAAAAATGGAATGATTTACCTGAGAGTTCCTCATAGTTTGGGATGTTACCAACTAGGTTGGCTGATGCAGACTTTGTCAAGAGTTGGCTGAGAAGTTGTTGGCATTCTTCTCGTGCGAAAGGAAATTTTGGCAAAGCCTCCTTGTTGTGACTTTGTGGAGCCACATGATTGACCTTCGATCTTCCTTGACTGCCTTCAGCAGTGTTCCTTCTCCTTCGGTAATAATCATAAGTATGACCTTTTCCGTTGCAATAGGTGCATTTCAGGTGTGCTCTGCAATTTTTCGTATTGTGATTGTTCATGTTGCATTTGTCACGATACTTACCCTCTTCATTTACTGGTGTAAAGTCACGAGTCACCTTCTTGATTGAGAAAGCAAATGCCTCTGCTGGTGTTGCCAATTTCCCAGTGAAAGTCTCTGCTTGCTTCTCATGGCGCAAAACCATGGTATAGGCTTTGTTCAGATTTGGAAGAGGATCCATGTTTATGATGTTGCTTCTGGTTTGGGCATAACTTTCATTGAGACCCATTAGGAATTTCATGGTCTTTTGTGTCTCTAGAAAAGTCTTCACTGTGGTGGCTGCTTCACAGGTGCAAAGCGGGAAGGAATTAAGTGCATCCTTCTCATCCCACAAACATTTGAGTTTTGTGAAAAACATCGTGACTAAATTGGTGCCCTTTTCACAGTCATGAATGGCATTTTCTATATGGAATAAAGAGACTGTGTTAGTCTGGGAAAATCTCTCCTTCAATTCTAGCCATATACTTCTTGTGTCTTTGCAATGAATAACACTGCCTGAGATCTCTTTCGACATGGATCCAAGCAACCATGTTTTCACAAGAATATCACATCGGTCCCATTGTTCCTGCTCATGGGAGTCATTCGTTGGTCTCCTGAGAGTTCCATCTATGAAACCCCTTTTGTTTTTGATAGTGAGTGTCATGCTCATCGACATCACCCATGTTGTGTAATTGTCTTCCATCAATGTTTGTGAAACAAGGACAGCTCCTGGTTGATCTGCATGATGGAGGAAAAGCGGATGATTGGATTTCTCCCATGTTTATGAGGTCTTGGAAGTTGTTGAGCCCCTATTTTGTTCAAGGAGCCTTTGATCTTCGTCACCTGCCATGAGGAATTTTTGTGTTCTTAGAACCACTGCTCTGATACCGTAAAGAGAATGAAAGTGTCATTGATTCTCAGTGTGTATTGTATTAATTGAGAAGAGCAATGTTTACACAGATTATATACAAGACGATCCACTATATCAGGAGAGATTCTAGGCTACAATATTGCAGATAAATATTCAATCAACTGGGTCACGCATATCCCCTCATCTCCTAATATATCTCGTGCATATCTGGAATCATAATTAGCTGGGATTCTTTCCTTCAATAGTTCTTAACTCCTATTTCGCTTGCAGTCAGCTGATTTAAGCGCATCACAGTTTATTCATTGACAATTTTCAATTAGTCCTTCCACGAGTGAAGGGAGTGAAACTAGCTCTGTTACAAATAACCATTACTTCAAGAATCTACAAGTTCATCTTGCAGAGCACATCTTTAACTAACGACCTTCAATGTCAATCACTGTCAAATCTAAACAACCAGACATTGCTTCGTGAGGACTACTACAAGGTTCTCTGAAAGTAAAAGCAGGCTGCTTCGGAGAAGGAATGGTTGTTTCGTTACTATTCAACATGAAAACAACTGCTAGCATGGATGGTCTATCCATGGCATCTTCTTGGACACACAAAAGACCGATTTTAATGCATTTCAAGGCTTCTTGAGGATGATACAGCACCTGAAGTGATGAATCGACAATCTCCAATACTCTGTCTTCCTCCCACAGCCCCCACACCTGTGTGATTCATAGCATTAGGCATACAGGAGGAGATCAAAATTTAACTCCAGGTATAGTGCTAAGAGTTTCTTACTAGTCCAATCAAGGTCTGGGCAGGATTTTGAGGATTGAATTCGTTGTTCTTCTTTCCACTCACGATCTCAAGTAACATGACCCCAAGACTAAACACATTTGATTTCAATGAGAATTTTCCAAACACTGCATACTCGGGTGACATATAGCCACTGCACAAGAAAAATGTAAAAGATTGTCATTCTTGATGAAAATCCATGCATGGTATTCTAGCAATCTATTTCTCTGGGTGAGTAAATGTACATACAATGTTCCCAAAACTCTTTTTGTCTTGTCCAGAGTTTGGTCGCTTTTGAATATTCTAGCAATCCCAAAATCCGAAATTTTTGGAGTCACCTCTGCATCCAACAGAATGTTGCTGCATTTCAAGTCCCCTGTGAATGATTCTCAACCTTGAGTCCTGGTGAAGATAAAGGATTCCACGAGCGATACCAACGAGCAATGTCAAACCTTTTTGCTCCAATCCAATAACAACTTTCTTGTTTCATCTCAGTAACAAAACATTTCACCTTTTCATTTGAACTACATTAAACCGAGGTAGGCTGTAAAATGTAGATAAGAAACTTACTTGAAAAGAAATGAATCCAAGTTTTTGTTTGGCATGTACTCATAAATTAGCATTTGCTCTCCTCCCCGAGTGCAACTGACCTACAAGTCTCACAAGATTTCGGTGCTTTGAAGCTTTGCAATTACCTTAACTTCATTTGTAAATTCTTCTATCCCTTGTTTTGAGTTTTTTGATAGTCTCTTTACAGACAATCTTCTCACCATCAGGGTAGCTCACCCTAAAATCATATTACAAGAGTCGGGTTTTTATAATTCGGATTAATCAGTTCAAGGACGTGCAAAAATCCTCAAAACGAATCATATCAAAGACTAAAACACATATCTGATATAATGCATAAGATATGACCTTGTAGACTGAGCCGAAACCTCCTTGTCCAAGTTTGTTATCTGCAGAGAAATTGTTGGTTGCAGCAGATATTGTGCTGGGTTTGAAAAATGCCAAATCTTGATCACTGCTACTTCTTTGAAGCTCATTTTTCACCCAGGTACCTATTTTGAAGATATAATCACTGAAGTTCATAATATATTTCTTAGAAAGGCATAAAATGGTGGACATATACAAGTTTCATTACAAGAAACCTGCTGTCAAAAAAGTTCTTACACGTAACACAGACAGTTGATAACAACATCTAACTGCTGTGAATATTGCATATAGAAACCATGTGTTTATGGTGCTAAAGTAATATTTCAGATTTTAATATTTTCCTGATTCCTTTACTCTATCATTTGTAGTGGTTCTTGCTTTGCCTTACCTTTATTTCCTCTCCTCTTACGCCAAAAATAAGCTACTATGCTGATGACCAGCAAAGCTGAAGAAACAGTGGGAATTAGAATGGCGGGAATCTCCTTTTCAAGATAATCATTTGATTTCCTGGCATTCTCAGCTGCATGAAAGTGAAAATAGTGAGGAATTCAGAATTCTTGTTTCAAATGGAAGCAACCGAAACAAAGCAGGAAGTCGTTCATTAATTTTTGTACCTAATTCAAGCGCATCGACTCGAACATATCTCGTCACTCATGTTATATCGAGCGCATCTACTAGCTCCCCGTACCATGTCAAACAACCGGTTCCTTTGTCGGGAATATCTACCCCTTGCGTATGCGAGCATGAACAGTTCCTCTTGCATTCCCTCTCACAATCCGCATAACTCATATCCATATCCAACCAAACTAGCTGCGAAGTATCGGGAAGAAATACAATTTCTACCTTCGAAACCCTTCTCCACTCCCGCATACCGATGAAGACTCTAAGCGCTTCCCGACACAACCAGTAGACCCATTTCTCGAGCATCCAATCACTTGGATTCCCGGGCTCGAATCCGAGCAAACAAGAACATTCGAATTTATTAACATCGGTAGGCTCACAAGTACTGTATGGACCACACCATCCATACGAGTCGCATTTAGACCGTGGTGCCCTCCACGTCTCCCTCCACTAGCCATCGCTTTCATGCCATTTTACTGCCTTAACAAAACCCTGAATAATCCACCGGTAGTCTCGTCATTACGGAATCATCGGCAGGGAATAGCGGTTGTCATGCCTATCTCGTCTTGATCATTTACAAATTTAGTGTTGTATGACCTTCTCTGTGGTCTCGAAGGCCAGGGGGAAGTTCGCCAGACATGTTTTTCGCCTTTGTAGAGAAAGATTTGTGGTGAACCACTAGGGTTGACCCTGTATGAGTAGTCTCCAATTCCAGGGTCATCAGCTGATCTCTGTTGAATTTTGAAGAAAATCTTGAAATTTTGATAAGAACATGTACTGTTCAAATCTGTATGGACAAATTGTCAAAAAACCTCCGAATAGGTACTGTAGAGATTGAAATCTGGGCAAGTGAATTTTTCTAGAATTGAAGGAAAAATTTCCAGAAATAAAGAACTTTCTGTACTCTGTAATTTGAATCAAAAGAACGTGAACATGGGCAGAATTTTTTGTATGGTTACTGCCATCCCATTGCCTTTATATATAGTAATCAAAAACATTACAAACATCAAATTCAAAAATCTGTTACAATTGAGCCTTATCCACTACGTTGACTAATTAACTGAATTAACTGAAAAATGTTGACTTATTATCTATTGGATGTTAATCATCCCTGATTACAATGAATTTAAAACGAGGAAACAATAAAACTTGACTCTTCAATCTTCAATTCGTCGACTTCTTCATCACGTCGGCTTAGCGGGCACGGAATCAATTCTAGAATTCAACACTCCTCCTTGATTCTCGGGACTGCGCATTCCCACCATTCTTCTTAGTTCTTCAAACCTTTCCTTTGCTAAAGATTTTGGTAAATAAAGTCAGCCAATTGTTCCTTTAGAACAGCGGTACTTCATCTCCAGTTCTCCTTCTTGCTTTGGAATTGCCGAAATAACATGAAACTTGATTTTCATGTGTTTTGTTCTATCATGAAACACCGAATTTTTGGAAATGGCAATTGCGGACATGTTGTCACAAAACAACTCATAGGGTTCCACTTGATCACAGTTTCAAATCCTTCAAAATTTTCCTCAACCAAACAAGTTGATTGGCGACCACAAATGCTGCAAATGTATTTCTGCTTCGGCGAGTTGAATGTGCAACTACGATTGCTTCTTTGAATTCCAACGGAAAGATGCATTCCCCCCATTGAAAAACAATACCCCTGAAGTGCTAATCATCTCTTCATCACTCCCATCCCCAATCATCTGTCACAAAATCCTTTTCAATTTGACGAGTGTTCATCTTGCCAAAAATACATGCCAAATTCCGGTGTTCCTCTTAGGTATCTCAGCACTCTTTTGGCTGCAATGTAGTGTATTTGGCTGGGAATTTGCATGAATCTCGAGAGGTAGTTGACAGTGAACACAATGTCAGGTCGTGTGGAAGATAAATACAATAAACTTCCAATCAAACTTCTATAAATTCTTCCATCTACAGAGGGGACACCATCGGCTTTTTGTGAGCTTCATACCAAGCACCATTGGGTGTGCTAACTGGTTTGCAATTTTCCATTGCAAACTTGTTTAGCATCTTTGTTGTAAATTGCTTTTGACATACAAAGCATCCTTCCTTTGATTGAGTTATTTCCATCCCAAGAAAGTATGCTAATAATCCAAGTTCATTCATCTCAAACTTGTTCTTCATGTTCATCTTGAATTCATCAACAAATTTCTCATTGTTATCCGTAATTAACAAATCATCTACATACACTGAGATTATCAAAATGTGATCATCAACCTTCTTCACATATAGAGTGGCTTCATTCAAGCTTTTCTCAAACCCCAAGCTTGTCAAATAATCATCCAATTTGCTATACCAAGCTCTAGGAGCTTGTTTCAAACCATACAAGGCTTTCTTTAGAAGATAAACTTTGTTCAAATTGGATTCAATCTCAAATCCCTTAGGTTGTTCTATATATATCTCTTCATTCAAAGTTCCATTTAAAAATGCAGATTTGACATCCATTTGCCAAACCAACCATTCCTTTTGGGCAGCCACCATGAGCAGCAGCTTGATTGTGTCCATTCTTGAAACAGGGGCAAAAGTATCATGGTAATCAATCCCTTGTTCTTGTGAGTATCCTTTAACTACAAGTCTAGCTTTGTTCTTATTGATACTACCATCGGCATTTCAATTTTTGTTTTATAAATCCACTTAACCCCCAATGACTTTTCTATGCTTTGGTGCTGTCAACAAGGCTGCCATGTTTCATTCTTTTCTATCATCATTAACTCCTCCTTCATTGCTGCCACCCAAGCTTGAGAATCCATGGCTTCTTCTACATTATTTGGTTCAATTTCAACCAAGTTACATCTGTTATAGATGTCACTAAGCAGCCTAGTTCCCCTCACAGGTAAGTCTTCATCATCAGATTCTAGTTCATCTTCATTCTCGGCTGCAAGTTCAATACTTGTATCTTCTAACTTATCATCATCCCAATTCCATATTTGGTTCTCAGCCACCTTAACATTTCTAGCAACTATTGCTTGGTTTGTTTTTAAATCAAAAATCTTATAGCCCTTGGATTTTGAACTATAACCAATTAAAATGCCAACCTCAGATTTCTGGTCTAGTTTTCTTCTCTTAATTTCAGGTTGCAAAACATAGCATGGACTACCAAATACCTTCAAGTTTTCTAAGCTTGGTTTGTAGCCATACCATTGCTCATAAGGTGTTTTATCTCCTAATGATCTTGTCATCATCCTATTTAGGAGATAAGAGGTTGTGCTCACAGCCTCTGCCCAGAATTTCAAGGGCATTTTCTTCTCATAGAGAAGGCATCTTGCCATCTCCATTAAGGTCCTATTCTTTCTCTTACCTACACCATTTTGTTGTGGGGTGTAAGGGATTGTTAATTGATGCTTAATACCCTCTTTAACTAGGTATTCTTCAAATTTATGGGAGGTAAATTCCCCCCCATTATCAGACCTCAAAATCTTCAAGTTGCAGCTGGATTCCTTCTCAGCCGCAGCTTTGAACCTCAAGAACACCTCAAATACTTCCCCTTTGGTTTTAAGGAAGTACACCCAACAAAATCTACTAAAATCATCTATAAACAACACAAAATATCTTGCACCATTCAAAGATTCATTATGCATAGGGCCACATACATCAGTATGAACAATTTGCAGCTTAGTAGTTGATCTAGATGCATTTTTATTGAACTTAACTCTTGATTGTTTTCCTAATTGGCATGCTTCACATACTTCACTTAGCTCATGTATCAAAGGTAAGCCTTCTACCACTTTTAATTCAGCCATTTTCTTCAAAGTAGCATAATTAAAATGTCCCAATCGTTTATGCCAAAGTACTGAATTTTCAGTGGCATTGATGTTCATGCTTATGTGTTCTAATTTTTTTTCAATACTAAAGCATCTTTTGATCATTTTAGCAGTGAATAGAGGTGTCCCTTGATCATCCTTAATTGTGCAAATACCATCTATAAAGAACAATGAATATCCATCTTCAAGTAATTGACCAACACTAATCAAGTTTTGATCAATTTCTGGCACATACAACACATGCTCAAAATTTCATGTGCCAACCAAGGTTTCAATTTCAACTTCCCCACTGCCCTCTACACTAACATACTGTCCATTAGCCACCTTAACTTTTGATTTGTAATTTTCATCAAAGTTTTTAAACATGCTCAATTCAGCAGTCATATGATTTGAACACCCACTATCAATTAACCAATTTTGCTTACTAACCTCTGATTTGTTGCAGTTGTGGTTCATAATAGCAGTGAACAATTGTTCATCTTGGGGCTCCACAACCTCAGCTACATGTGCTTGCTTCCCATTTGAGGTGTTGTTCTTGCAAAAATTTTGAATATGTCCAAATTGCTTGCATTTTCGACATTGAGCATTCTTGAGCCAACAAAATGACTCAAGATGATTTGTCTTTTGACAGTACTTGCAGGTGGGAAATTGTTCTCTTCTTTCCTTCCCCCTTGCATTGAAGTTGTTGGCATGTGTTTGATTATTCGGCCAATTTTTGCTCTGCCATGGTTTTCTAGAATTTGTTCTTAATTCTGGGTTTTTGAAGAACATCTGCTGATGCTTTGTTCTTCCTTTAAATCCTGCAGTGAAGGCTTCCTCACTCGTATATTCTTGTCTAAATGCCTGCCTATGTTCCACAGCTTGCAGGGCATTGATTAACTCTTGAAGACTCATTGAAGTGAAGTCCTTTGAATCTTCCAATGAACATATCTTGTTCTCAAACTTTTCTGGTAAGCTGACCAGTACTTTCTCCACAACCCTTGATTCTTGAATTTCTTCTCCAAGTAGAGTCATTTGGTTTACAATCTTGGACACATTTGATGAAAACTCCTTGATTGTTTCTGAGTCTTTCATCTTCAAGCTTTCGAATTGTCTCTTCAAGGTTAAAATCTGCATTCTCTTGGATTTTTCATCACCCTGAAATTCTGCTTTTAATTTGTCCCAAGCTTCCTTGGCTGTTTCACACGCCATAATTCTTGAGAAGATTTCTTCACTTACTGCATTATGAATGCAAGTAAGAGCTTTGAATTTCTTTGCTCTCTGTTCATTAAAGAACTTAAATTGAGCATTTGTGGGATTATTATTCAAGGGAGTTGGTTCCCTGTCAAACTCCACATCTTCCAACAAGTAGAAGGCTCTAAGATACGTCTTTATTTTTACTGCCCAGACTCCATAGTTCACTCCTGTGAAAATTGGGGATTTTGACGAAAATGATGAATCCATCTCTGTCAAAACCTGTTAGCTCGAATTTTTCTTTTCTTTTGCAATTCACTTTCAAGACTTCAAGAAATAGAGAACAAGGATATCAATTGATGATTCTTGTCAATTGTTTATCCTTTTAAAGACCAAATCAAGACTAATTTCTTGATTGAAAAAAAATCTGCCAATTTTTTTTGAAGAGAAAAAAAAATCCCTTCTTTCCCTTTCAAGATTAATTAACCTTGAATAATCTCACTTTTTTTAATCACTCGTGTTTCACTAATAATCCCTTTTCAAAGACCTAATTCTGCTCTGATACCATGTTGAATTTTGAAGAAAATCTCGAAATTTTGATAAGAACATGTACTGTTCAAATCTGTACGGACAAATTGTCAAAAAACCTGAGAACAGGTACTGTAGAGATTGAAATCTGGGCAAGTGAATTTTTCCAGAATTGAAGGAAAAATTTCCAGAAATAAAGAACTTTTTGTACTCTGTAATTTGAATCAAAAGAACGTGAACATGGGCAGAATTTTTCGTATGGTTACTGCCATCCCATTGCCTTTATTTATAGTAATCAAAAAATTACAAACATCAAATTCAAAAATCTGTTACAATTGAGCCTTATCCACTACGTTGACTAATTAACTGAATTAACTGAAAAATGTTGACTTATTATCTATTGGATGTTAATCATCCTGATTACAATGAATTTAAAACAGGAAATAATAAAACTTGACTCTTCAATCTTCAATTCGTCAGCTTCTTCTCCTGTCAGCTTGGCAGGCCTGAAATCAATTCCAGAATTCAACAATCTACACGATGTCAGGAACCGGTCAAGATCTTTTTTCAGATCCAGCCCAAGTTTCATTCCAGGCAATACATAGTGCGTTGGATAATCAAAGCTTTGCCATAAGATATTTCCACTTTCTTGAACCACAACAAAATTTCCCGAATCCAAAAGCTGAGCTACAGAAGTATCAGCTTCCTCCCCTGAAACATTTGTAGACCATACTGGAACATTTCGGCTGGCGTCACTATAGAGAATGAGGTTTCCATATTCATCAAATGACAAAACCCCTGAGGAGCCGATGATTGGATGGTTCCTGTTTGCTACCCACACTACTGTTTTTTCTGGTAATTTATGGTACCATATTCCAAGATATCTATTGCTAGATTTTCCTGGACTGAAAAATCCTAACGCAAAACTATTTCCCTTGGAAATCAAAACATCACCATCTCTGATGATTTTGGTGGTGTTTATGGAGTCCTTGGAAGCACAAGAAATGAAATGGAGAATCAAAAGCAAAGAATACAGAAACAATCTTTCTGCATTCATTTGAGCTTTCGGGCGTGTTTTGGCCGATAATCGGTGTTGCCTCATGCTTAGTGGAGGTGCTTGCACCTTTAAACAAGATGATATTCCTTGACTTCTTTGGCTGATAATTACATCTCTACGCTCTAGGAATTGTATAAAAAAAGATGTTGGATTCTTGAAATAAAAAAAAAAAAAAAAAATTTACTTATCGTCATTTAAGGGCAAGTTTGAATTTGTAGAAAGATCACGGTCATGTGATGTATGATCATGAAAGTCTTTGAAAGTGGGAACTAAGTCAATATTCTGTGTTTTGAAAAACAATAAAATAAAATAAAAATTGGAAACCATAGTTTTTTTTTCAAAAAAAGGTATATTTATAAAAAATATTGTATTGTTAATATATAATAATTGTATTGAAAAACAATGGAAGTTTTTTAAAAAAATATAAAGAATGTTTTTTTTGTCGATTTTTCATGCTATATATTTATAAAAATGAAATTCATTTCCATTTCCAAGTGACATTGGCTCAATTTTCTTCATTTTATGTCTCAACGTTTATTACGGGGGGGAATGTCTACGTATCCACATTAGGTAAAGACTAGAATTCTCCAATCAGACTAAGGTTACGAGAACTTGGAGTTTGTAAATTCAAACAATGAAATGAAACTAGTAAAGCCACCATTACCTACCGGCTATTGGGGCAATGGTCATGTTCCAATGCATGCACAATGAATACAACCGATGAGGACGTCCAGATAGAGACTGAAAGGTCTGAACTCATGCATTTTCACCTCCTCTCTGCTTGCTTACAAATTTATTTTTAGAAAATTAATTAGGAAAAAATAATTTATTGATCATTATACTATAACAAATAATTAAACAATCCTTTAAAGAAGTATTAAATATCCTGAATATAATAATTGTCTCATCAATGCATTTTTTTTCTCTGCAATTTTTTATGTGCTTCTAATTTCCTCTTTCTATGACTAACAAAAAAAACGATATTACAATATATAATTAGAAAAAACAAGTTAATTGACAAATTCATTTAAAGCCAACATCCTTACAAAAAAATATATTATCAAATTGGCTCAATAGAAAAGTGATTATTTTCATTTAATTTCCCATATTAATAGTTGTACTTATTCTAGATATATATTAAACATAATTTATGACTTTTGCTACATGAGCTAATACCATGATTAATTAGTTAATGACTCAAGCTTAACTTATGGGATACCATTCATTAATTACAAGTTTACCACAGGTTGTTTCACTTATCATTAAGTTACTAGTGCTAATAACGAAGCAATTGGGAACTTAATGTAGCTAAGGAATCAACGATTAACAACAATAAAAATAAACAATGGTTCATGTTCATTTGGCTGGCTGGCTCCACTGATGGAGCCATGGAGGATTAATGCACTTGCCAAATAATCATTTGGTTGGCTGGCTCCTCCGATGGAGCCATGGAGAATTAAGGACTTCAGATGTGTACGTGCACTTACCAGATAATCATTTGGTTGGCTTGCTGGCTCCCATGATGGAGCCATGGAGCCACCAGATAATCAATGGTGCAATAGGTGGCTTCCTTTGATTGGTGAAAGCTATAAAGCAAGAAACTGGGGCCGGCAAGGAAGGTGGCCTGAATTGTTTTATGAAGCCAGCAAGAGGGTGCAATCATAAATCTCATGAACAACCAAAACCGATGAATTTCCTTTTTCTTGTTACTGATCCAGTACCATAAATGAAAAAAAAATATTGCCCCATATCAGCCTATCCTCTTCTGTTGACAATCAAAACAAAATAGTAGCTGGACTTGTTTGCCAGGGCACCAGTCCAAGCAATGAACTTCTGACGTTGCTACCAAGTTGAAGGATTCTTTATCTTTTTAAGTGGGAATAAAACTGCTGACAAAGAATCTTGGCACTTGAGAAAGAATGTGATTTGCAGAACCTCAAGCCAACTTTTCAAATAAAACAAATGAGCTTGTTGACAACTTCCACTGTGTTTGAAGGTATTGCAGATGGCCCTAACAATCTTTTTTTCAGGACAACACTAGAGAAAACTACAACCATCCAACTGATAAAAATGAATTGCACCAGTATTGTTGCGAAAATGAACTGCAATGAAAGATGTAGAGGTTTCTCGCAGCACAAGGATTCTCAAAAAGTGACAATAACTGAAGTAAGGCACTTTACAGAGCAACTGAAGAATGATAAGATTTCTAAAAATACATTATGAATTCACCACCAAGAAAATACTGTCTATTTACACCACAAATACGTACGAACTTTCAACATAGAAAACATAAAAACACATCAAGGAGAACAAAAAAAATAAATGAAAGAATGACATTGTCATTCACAAATCCAGGCCTGATCTAAAGTTTCTGTGTTATATGCAGAAGCATTTCACTACCACATCACTCCCCTTATAAAACATCAGTAATGAGCATAAAAGAACTTTCACATTTTTTATCCGAAACAAAAATGAACGAAAATAGATTAACCCTTTCTGATCTATAATTTTGCTTCATATTAAGATACCAACTGTTCGCGTTTATTGTTTGCTGCATCAGATTTAATGCTTCCCTCTAGTGAAACCCTTTTTTCAGCTGGTGGGTAAGATAATCTCCGTGTGGTTGGAGTTCCTTTCCCATTAGATGATGATGGTTTACATGAAACTGGTGTTTTTCTTGTTGGCAACTTTGTCGTTTCATCAACCTTATTAGCCTGCCTGCTCTTCATTTTCTTTGGACTGACAGACTTGGCAGCGACACGGCTTTCCCATGGTCGACCAGCAATCCAACATTCCTTCCAACTCCAGCCACAATCAGCTTTCCCAAGTTCATAATTAACCAGCCCAAGGTTATGACTGTAGCTGGCCCTCCACTGTATTTCATGGGATTTTTATGGTGATTTCCAATTTGTTTTTGTTCCATTCAGGAAACTATAATGAAAAGTAACACTTAAGAATTTGAAATACCTGATGAGAAAAGGCATATGCCATTGCCCGCTCCCGCTTAACTGCTGCTTCTTCCCTCTGATGTATTCTTGCAAGAGCTTCCTCCATTGTTTCAGAGCCACCACTCCATTCAACCTGTCATTCGTTTCAACTAGTACTCTTAGAGAAAGATGGCCTCATATGGGTTTCAACTAGTACTCTTAGAAAGATGGCCTCATGTGGTAAGTGAAGCTTAGAATAATTTATGGACACCAACACAATAAAGCTAGCAAATAAAGTCTGAACATTCAATTCCTAATAAAAGACAAATTAAGTGACCATCATCGTTATTTTTTACACTCAACAGGACGCACATAACTGTTACATTGTAGACATATTAACAATCTCAAAACTGCAAAGTGTGGAAAGTTTTAAAGGACCCAAAGTTCCACAGATGCGATTCCATATATTAGTTTTACATGAGCCTTCCCTTATGGAAAAAAAAGAGACCTGCATTACTACAACATCCATCAACTCTACATCAATGCAAAAGAAAATCAGTTTTAGTGTGATTGACAATACACGCATTAAAGTTTTATCTTACCTCCAGATTGTGAAGCTTTGCCTCAAGTTTTAGTTGATTCTCTAATTTCTTCTGTCTTAACAGACCTTCAGTAACCATACAGATTCTGCGGGCTCTAATCTGGGCCTGTATTTGGCTCCATGAGTGAAGGTAGTTCAAAGTAGTTGCAGCTTGCTTTTTGAAAGAATAATTTTGGGTGATGATCTGTAATCTCAGTGTACCTTTCAAACAGCGAAGAGTTTTCCTAGCCTGCATCATCAGGAGGTAATTTAATGAACAATTGCACATTCATATGTGCATCTCTCTCCATTTATATGCATACACTTTTATGTATCCATGGGTTGCACATGTAGTACAGTCAATGGACATACCCTGTAAGCCCTGAATGCTGTTTGAATCCGAGTGGCAGCCAAATCCTCAACTGGCATGCCAAGAAATCTGGGATTGGCCCTATTCGAACCATTTGCAAAACTTGCAGATTCTTTTCTCAGCTTGTTCTTCCATTTGAAGCCATTGGATTTTGCAGAAGTTGAAGAGCCCTGTTAAGATTGCAGGAACAGATGTGGTAACATCTAATAGATCAAAAAAAGAAAAAAACTTCTTTGCCATCATCCTAACAACAAGAATTCCAACAACGAACATATCTACCTTGAAATAATCTTGAATAGCAGTTGTTTACAATTAAAGAGTTGCATGGTCAGATTACAACAAACCTCAATAGAGTAAAGAATCTGGATTTATTATGAAAATATAAATAAGGAGCAAAATATATTCACAGCAGATTAACTTTGGATGGTTCAATACCTTTGCTTGTTTTGAGCTGTCATCCTTCACTTTCTTTATGCTAATTATTGTCTTAAACCAATCTCCAGAACCCATTGTAGATGTCAGATGTCTGCTTCCAACTTAACATAAACCTGGCGGTAAAATATAAACAGCATCAGCATTTTGTACATTTTGCAAAAGTTAAACAGCATTCAAAACATCCTTCTCGTCCATTTCTTGGTTGACCAAATGTACAAAACCATAAGAAACAATAAAGGAAACAAAAATTTATCAAATACCGCATTATTGGAAATGTCGTATCTGACTGACTGTTCTACCTCTTAAAAGGAAATTTGAGTTCAAATAGTTGAACAAGCAATTGATCATCGAAACTAACAGCAGAATACAAAAATATTATAGCTTAAACCATCTAATCACCTTGCAACTAACATTCAATTTCTCTTCTCTCCCAACCAGCAAAGATGTAGAATCCCAGAAACATTCCCTCTATTCAACAACAAAACTCATTAAGATTTAATACTTAATCACATTGAGCAACAACTAGATTCAAAACAAATCTGATTGAGAAAAATGAATTCAACAGAAACTGCAACATCCAGATCTCAACCCATCTTTAAAAGTCAACAAATGGGAATTCTCAAATCACAATGGTTAATCTAAAAGTCAAAGCCCAAAGAAGAGTTATTTCAGAAAGAAAAAACAGAAAGAGAAAATCTTGGCTAGTAAGGCATACCTAGGAGGCCAGTGCTGTAAGGAAATGGCAGTCAAGTTTTATTGGGGAAAACAAAGGTGGTGGTGGCAATAGTACTTTTAGTAAAGAAGAAGCAAAGCCCTGAAAAAGAAAAAGAGAGCACGAGCAAGAACGACTGGGTGAGATGAAGGTGGTGTTTAGAATGTGTTTTAAAAATGTTTTTTAAAAAAATATTTTTTTTTATTTTTTATTTTAATTAAACAAAATTTAATATTTTTAGATTATTATTTTTAATATATTTTTAAATAAAAAATATTTTTAAAAAAAACATCAACTACACTTTCAACCGCAAAATATGAATTACTATTTTTATCTTCATTTCTCTCTCAAAACTTTCAACAACACATGTTTGACAATTTTATAAATACAAACAATATCATAAAATCCCATTGTACCTCAATCAAGGATTCGACACCTACCAAGTTGATTGTCATATGTGGGTGGTGTAATGTTGGCTGGTATGTTTTTTTTAGGTCTGAATAATTCAACAATGTCTAATAGTAACAGGAGAACAAACCATGACAAGGTTTGATATGATGGTTGTTTAATTGCCTTTTTAATTATTTTTTTTCAGAATTCTATTGATTTTTGTAACAATAAATCTTATTGTTTACATTGTTTTTTAAATCTAGACTAGCTCTATTATCGCCTTTACTGAACCCGGTTTGAATTTAAAAAAAAAAAAAAAAAAACTTGGTCAAAATTGACCAAAACCTTGTCGTCAATTTATTAATTTTTTAAAAGATTTTTTTTATGAAAATAATATTATTTTTAACTCTTTAAAAAAAAAATGATTGATTCTCTAGAACTATAACTCAAAAATTGATTAATTGTTTTCTGTAAATAAAAGATTAAATGCAAAGTGCAAAGTAGAGGGCTTTAGCATAAAAGGGTAACATTAAAAATAACTCTGGATTAGTTTCTGAAACAATATTTATGTCAAATATTTTTTAGATATGAAAAATTTTTATTTCTCAAAAAAAATTATTTTATGAGCTCATATAAGCGAATAAAATCCATGTATTTTCTTATATCAATTGCTTTCAAAAGCTTTTTGAATTCTGAATCGAATATGATTCTCATCCATATTTGTTCATGAATTTCATTCAAATTAATCTTTTTTATAAGAAATATTGTTATTTTATAAAATATTTTTTTTATATAATTTGTTTTTTATAAAAATTTCGACGTAAGAACTTAAAGCCTATTTGGCACGCCGGTACAACTGGCGTTTTGCCAAAATTCAAATTTTTTTTTCATTTTAAATGAAAAATTTTTGGTGTTTTTAGATTATTTTGATGTGCTGATGTCAAAAATAATTTTTAAAAAATAAAAAATATCATTTTGATGTATTTCTAAACAAAAAAAACACTTTAAAAAACAACCGCAACCACACTCCCAAACAGACCCTTGAAAATTCTTGAATACTTTAGGTCCAATTGAGAAACAAAATTGATTATGGTCCAATCGAGAATTCTTGAATATTGATAGCATGAAAGACAATCTCCCTCCTCCCTCTCTATCATTTCTTCTTATTCTTTTACTTTTTTATTTTTTAGAAAATATAACACAACATCGTTTTATTTTGTCACAAATTAAGCTCTAATCATTATAAATTTGGTTACACTTAAAAATAGTATTACCGATGAGATGAAATGATGTTGTAATTGTTTTTTAACATGCTTTTTATGTTTATATATCCATTGATAATACTATTGCTGATGAAATAATTGATATAAAAACCACTAACATTATATTTTTATCTTTTAACAATTTAGTATTCAAATACTAATAAAATATTTCACAAAGATCGGGAGGATTTGAGTTCGCTTTTGAAACATAGTTATTCTGGAAATAAATACAAAGTTTTATTTGATCATATTTGATACTGCATTTTAAAATTAATTTAAAAAAATTAAATATTTTCATTTTAATTTTTATTCGATCTATATTAATTTTTATTTTTCCTCCAGAATGTGTGATGAGTGATTGATAAAAAATAAAAATAAAAGAAGGGCATAATCACTGTACATAAAAACAAAATATTCCATTTTCATCAATTAAGAGCAAGTCCAACGGATGATGTATTTAAAGAGACAAAAGCAAAAAATTATCCTTTTAGCTCTTTTAATCAATTTTTTTTCACTCCAATGGAGCAGCCATTTTAAGAGCTAAAATGGTTGCTCCTTGTGTCAGGAGCTATTTGTAGGTTGTAGTAGCCTGTAAATGAAAAGCTATAAATTATAAAATTAGTTTTTTATTTCATATGAGAGAGAGGCGGAGGCGGAGGTGGGGGGGGGGGGGCGGGGTGCTATTTAGGTTAGTTTTTTACATAGTTGTAAAATCTGTTCCGGGTACCGTTCTGGTTTTTTGTTTAGAACGGAACGTTTCGGTTTCAGTGCATTCCGGTGTTCCGTTCCAGTTTTGTACTGTTTATATTTATTTAATTATATATATATATAAATAAAATATTAATTTAACAAGTATAATTTAAATTCAAGATAAATGAAATTTAAATTATACAATACAAACATAATCTCAAAATTAGAAACATCTTTAAAATTCCAAAATATTATGAAAGTAAAATGTTCTAAAATAAAAGAAAAATACATCAAACATCTTCTACATATTATTATTATAATTAATAACTATTATTATATAATAATAATTATTATAATATAATAATACTTACTATAAAAAGTAAAAACCCACCCACCCCCTTTTTGTCCCCTTCACTTTCATTTTCAAGCTAAAAAACCCTATCTTTTTCTCTTCAGGTTCAGGCCGCCGCCCCCCTCGCTAAAAACCCAATCTTTTTTATTCCTTCAGGCTTCAACCCCTCTGCTCCTTCTCCAAAATTCCCACGCCATTTCTTTGACCCCACCATCACCATGACTCTTCTTATCCGATCCTTCCCTCTGATCACTCTCCGCACGACCAGACCCTCCTCTCTTCCTCTCCTCCAAACTCTTCTCAAATATCACTTTTCCAAATCACTTTCAACAAAATACGCAAAACCCCTTGCAGCTCTTTCTGCTTCTTCTTCTTCCCCTGAAACCATTCTCAAGCCACAACAACAACCAAAAGATACCCTCCACTGGGTCTCTCGTACCAACTTCTGCGGCCAGTTATCCATCAATGATGTTGGTCAATTCTGGTGTAAACGACGTCGTTTTGGGTTTTGGCTGACACCGGAACGGAATCCCCGGTACAAAACCGGGGCTTTCCGGCCAGAATTCGGCTGGAATGGCTGGATCGGTCCGGAATTCTACCCGGGACAAAAACGTTGCCGTTTTGTCCCGAATTTTTCAGTGGAACGGGTCGTTCCGGCCGTTCCGGCCTGAACGGGTCGTTCCGGCCGTTCCGGCTTGAACGGAACGGGATTTGTAACTCTGGTTTTTTATTTTATTTTAAATCTGATTTGTTTATTTAAATATAATTAAAATTAATAATTATAATGTGGATATTTTAAAAGTAGTTATTTAATTATATAAATTACTTATATTACTTGTAAAAAAATAATTATTTTTAATTAGCTTTAAATATATTTTATTGTATTATAAAATTGATTTTAATCCAATTTTTTTTAAAATTCTTGTAACACTAGCATTGATTAAAAGCATCATAAAATTAAAATGATTCATGATGAACTTTAACGAAATAAAATAAAGATGGTTATTCTTAATAATTATATAGTTGGAGGGTTTATTAAAAGTAATTATTTAATTGTATAACTTATTCTTATTAATTGTATAATTAATTGCATAATTAAACTATATACAAAATAATTGTATTATATTTAAATAATATAAAAAAATAGTTCTTCAAAATGGCTTTTACCATTGGAGCACACATCAACAAAAAAACAATATACATACTATTCAAAGAATCATCTTAAAGATTTGGCTTTCTAAAATGACTCTTGCCATTAGACTTGCCCTAATGTGTGTTCTAAGAAAAATCACAAATAAAACACTAATGCACCTATTTTTTATTCCATGAAGTTTCATAGAATCGTATTCAAGTTGCTGTATTTTATTCGTTAAACACCTGTCATGATTCTTATCATTTCTTTCCTACCTCTGTGTTCGGTGATTTGTTTTTTGCAAATATGCTTTTCAAGTAACAGCTTGTATTTTTTTTTTTCCCTATTTGAATTCAGCGTGCTTTATATTAAATATTGAATAGATAGATTATGAATTATAATGAATATTTTATTTAAAATTAATTATTAATAAAATCACATATATTTATTGGTGATTTTAATAAGGTATGCTCCCCTGCAAAGTATTTTTATATTTAATATATTTAATTAAAAATATAAAATCACATATTTTTATATTTAGTATAAAAAATAATTGTTTTTAAAAAAAATATTATTTTAATATATTTATGTAATTATTTTTGTGAACCTTCGGAAAAATAATTCACAAGGTAATTAGATTTGTGAATTTATCTTCTGGTCCCGGCGGGGCTCGAACCCGCGACCTTCGGCTCATAAGACCAACGCTCTAACCAACTGAGCTACGGGACCGTCTTGGTTACAAGATTCTAGTATATATTTATTGAAGAATTCTTTGTTTACTCCCTGTCTCCAAGTACTTTTAGATACCATGCTTTAATTATAAAAGGCAAGAGGAAAGTCCACGTGGAGTGCGTTTCTAATGGAGGGAACGATCTTTTTCATGGCCATGGCAAAAGAGTCTCGAGGAATATTTAGCTGGCGATCCCATTACCCTATCTCCCTATGATTTGTAAGATAAAAGCTAGAAAGGTCAACGACATATATTGTTAATATTTGGGTTTTATTGTACAAAAACCTCTTGAATTTGTTTTAATTCTAGTAGATGAAAATTTATATTATATTCTTTATCTTGTTCATGATGAAAAATCATGATCACGGAGAAGACAACTATACTAATTCCTTAAACCAAACAAATGATATTTTTCTATATAGAAGATTATTGTTACAAGATCACTTCCAAGGTGAGCTACGTAATCACACTAGATATAGTGATTCAATCTTATCCTTAAAGAGTTGTGTGGTTCTTGCCCTAATAAGATGGAGTTATTTTATTTCTTAATAAGTTATATAATTGTACTAGAGAGATTGTGCTAATCCTATCATTAAAGAGTTGTATAATCATATTAAGAAGACTATGACAATCCCTTTCAAGATGAGTTGTGCAAAAACATTATGGAGGTTAAGTCAATCTCATCTTCAAAGAATTACATGGAGGCCTTTAGGCATTACTTGAAGAAAATAAAAAATTATCTTTGAATAAATTCACATATTTTTAAATGATTAGAGTGTTATGCATGATATAAACTCTTCCCTTTTATATCTTGTAGAAGATAAGTATTTTCTTTGACAACCCCGATGACTTTCAATGAATCATCCCATTTTAGCCTTAGCTTACCTAAGAGACAAGAGATCCATTTAAAGAACAAACTAGCTTACAAACTATTTGTCATAGATGTTGGCCTATTAGTGATATAACTTGGTGAGTTTAAAATATTAATATAGCTTTCTAGAGGCATTCACCATGGTCAATGCTATCTTTTTCACTTTCAAGTATCTTATTTCAACATTATAGAAAATTTAGTTGAAATAGTAAATTAGGTGTTGTATGCCCTCATCATGTGTTTACCAATAATGTTAGGGCAAATTAGATTTGTATGTGTCTAGGCTTAACATTTGGTAAATTATATTGTGATTATATTTTGATATCCTTTTAATATATTTATTTATATTTTCATTAAGTTTTTAGATTTTTAGATTTTTTTAATATTAAAAATATAATAAATAAATAATAAACCCGCCCCTCTCTCAGAACTTCCCAGCCCCTCCCCTCCCTCCCTCCCTCCCTTCTCTCAAAACCACTCTCTCTCAACTTCTCCATCTCCATAATAACCGTGAGGCCCCAGAGAGACAGAGAGATGATTGATTTGCAGTAGAGAGATGATCGATCTGAGGGTTTATTTGGGAATTAGTTGTTGGAATATTGTTGTTGGAATTAGTTAATTTATGGTGTTTTTGCTTATGCTTAACGGTTTGAGAAGCAGTAAAAGCAACATTTTTCTGCTTCTTCAAAAAAGTAGTTTCGATCGATTGTTATGGTGGGTCCCACAACAAATTAAGCTGATTTTTGTTGTTACCAAACGCCTGTGAACCTGCTTTTGGTTGAATCGACGTTTCAACCGCAATATCAAACGCCTTCTAAGACTAATGTCATTTGAGTTTGACATTCTACCGAGCCTAGATATGTTGAATTTTTTACCCTGCATTTTACCCTTTTAAACATGAATTCTTAAACAAAAATATAATGCATCACTTTAAAAATTAAAATCATAAATAAAAAAAAACAATAAAGATGAATCAAAATATTCAATAATTTAGAAGGTTTTATATGTTTTACCGTTTTTTTTTAAGATTACAGAATTGAGATATAACAAGTAAAGAAATTAATATCTTCCCCACCTCTCAATTCATAACATCATTTCAAAGTAAGACATAATTTTCAAAATATAAATACTTAATTGATGTTTGCTGTAGAAAGTTCTTTGCAATTTAAATGTTACGTAACTATAAAAAAGAATTTATTGGTGAATTAAAATTTGGTGTATAATTTATAGCAATTGATGTTCCATTGACTAAGAGCTCAGATTCTCGTGGTAGTTAAAATAACTCAGGAAAGTAGATAAGAAGGTAATAGATCACGTCAAGAGCAGAAAAACTTGCAACTTGGACTAAGATATTTCAAGGCCAATGCAACCACGGCATCAATGGTCTACTTCAATATTTCTTGTTTGATTTGGTTTTCGAAGCTCAGCAATATCTCCAATTTTTTTATTTGTTGCCAATATATAAATCCCATTTCAGCAATGGTTTCTCAATATCAAAAGATGTTGGGAATTTGGTTAAGCTACTGGAAATTATTATACAATTTATAAACGTTTTTTTTTATGGGAAAGTTCTAATTCGAGAATTCTTTTCTTTTTTACCTTTTTTTTTGGCCAAGTTGATGGTTATTTATGTTATTTATGAAATCTTATACAATCCTAATTGCCCCACCAAGGAGCATATCCCTCATTACTCCAGTCTTATTAGGGTGTCTTTTTCAAATAAAGACACTTGAATTTTCCTCCATTTTCTTTAGCTGCGCAGATAGTAAAAATTTGACCTTTAATCGCCATACCAAATATAAATAATTCTTACAATGCTAAGATATTATGACCCCATCCTGAAGAGTCAAGACTGGGGTGCAACAGTTTCCTACCCCATCTACATCTTCCAAACCCTCATCCAACACATTCTGCTATTGAAATTACCAAATCTTACAAACGTGAATAGCTTCTGTCCACAAAAGATTGATCAGAAATCAAGAAAAACACGAACTTGATCAACATACTTTTCATCATTTAAAGTAACTATGGGTTCTGATGATGATCAAAGGGCCAGAATCAACCATAAGATCATGCTTGCCATGCTCTTGTGTTCTTTCGGCTTTGTGTTGCTGCTAGTTCTTCTCCATCTTTACTCTAGACATCTACTAAGAGCCCAGCAAAGGAGACGCCGAGCCATATTATTTCGTGATCTGGGTAGGCAAACCGTACCGGATATAGAAAATTATATCGAGCCACCCAAGCGAGGGCTTGATCCTTTGGTCATATCCTCACTTCCCGTGTTCACATATAAGCTAGCTGAACAGACTGATCACGGCGAGCCTGTGGATGAGTGCTCGATTTGCTTGGGTACCATAGTGGAAGGTGACTCGGTTAGGGTGTTGCCAAATTGTAAACACACGTTTCATGTAGAGTGTATCGATATGTGGCTAGGGTCACATTCAACTTGTCCCATATGTCGAACCGACGCCGAGCCTAAGATCCAGCCAGCTGGGGAGACGGCCATGGACGGTGGTGCCGAACCTTCAGCTCCACCGCTAGAGGAAAATATGGTACATGGCAGTGAACGAATGGAGAGAGAAGGTGGATCAGACTCGAGATTACCATCTTTTTCTCGGGACTCGAAGCTGGAGAGATGAAATTGGTGCGGAGGATGAATATACTGTCATGGGTAAGTAATTCTTAATTATAGTTTTTGTTATCATTCGTTCTGTGTTATTATGGTAATAAATTAAGGTTTATCAAAATCTGGGGAAGAGTACTTGACGGTTCATTTCTTCATCTTGAATCATATATTTTTTTTTCAAAGTCTTTTATTTGAATGGTTCTCCTTGATAGGCTTAGAACTGAGAGCATTATGCAAATGAATTCGCTTTAATATTTGGTTGATTTATGTTTAATTTTCTATTAAGTTGCATGCATCGATCGTTGTTTTGCTGAAAAATCCTTTCCCCCCCCAAAGAAAAACACTTGGCAGCGGATGATCATGATCATACGCGATGAACAAAAAAAAAAGGCTGGTGAATTCAGTGACTCAGCGGCGTCTGACCGATGCCATGTTTGGTTTTGAATAGCTTAGAGAGCTGACTTCTTCAAACCCATGGGACCTGCTTAAACTTCTCAATCAATGTCCCCTCTAAAATAAAGTCACTTAAATTCTTGTTTTTAATTTATTCTACCTAAAATAATGTGATTTTGAATAAATACTTTTAAAAAATAGACTTGGATTAACTCACTAACTCTTGGATTGATCCCACAATTCCTTACCCTTAAGATGTTGTATAACTATACATTAATGCTAACAAACACACAAATTGATATCTTTAAGAAAATCCATGACACAGTAGGTTTATAGTTGAATTGTCTAAGATATTGACCTAGTAAAACTTGATTAATCAAGTCAATACTAAGAAAATGTAGAAGAAGCAAACAATTTCGTTTTAATTGACTTAGGGCAAGTCCAATGGTAGGAAGTATTTTTAAGAGGCAAATGATAGAAATGACTCTTTGAATAGTGTATAAATAGCTCTTGTGGTAATGTGATCTCCAATGGTAAGAGCTATTTTTAAGAGCCATTTTTTTTAATCTTATTTTAAATAAAATTCAATTATTTTGTATATAGTGTAATTATACAATTCATTATACAATTAATATGAGTAAGTTATATAATTAAATATTTTTTTTTGAGAAACCCGCCAACAATAAAATTATTTTTAAAAAAAATAAAAAAATAAAAAAATGAATTTAATTATAATTAAAAGATCCAGAATATTTGAAATTTTAAATTTCAAATACTTATTTTCTTACTAAATATTATTCTTAATTAACCTTTTTTTTACTAAATATTATTATTAATTACCTCCACAACAATTCTAAAAACTAAATTTACACAGTTCTTAAATCTAAATGTAAATTTAAAACATGTAATTAAGCTAATTGCTCTAAAAATTCATAATTTATTAATTTCACATAATTATTATTTTTTACTAAATATTATTAATATTCACCATTTTTCAATATTACTAATTATTATTTTTACTAAATATTATTATTAACTACTTATTTTTTTCCCCTAAACATTTAATACCCCCCCACCCCGAAACCCTACTTTATTTTGCGCCGCACCCCCCATTTTCATCTCATCGCCTCTCGCCTCCTCCTCCTTCAACCACCGCCAACTCTCTCTTCTTCCTCTCCTATCCTTCCCGTTTCTTCAAAATCCACTGCACCATGTCCCTTCTATAACCTCTCTTAAAAAAACCCAAGAAAATTCTCCTTTCAAAACCTCTCAAAATCCCACCTTTTGCCCCCCCCTCCCTTGGGCTTCATATCATTTTCGATTTTTTGCAAAAAATCCATCGCTGAAAGAAGAAATCAAAGCTTCGCTTTGATATTCTTGTTCAAGTTTCTATATCATGGGTTCTTGTTCAAATAGCAATTCAAACTTCTATGATTTTTCTTGTTTGAGTGTCTGTAAAATATGTGTTCTTGCAATTTTTCAATTCATTGTATTGTTGTGTTCATGTTGGTTTTTATTGGTTAGCAATGGTCAAAAAAAATTACAACGGTCGGATTTTGGGTTTTGGCTCCCCGGCCAAAACCTGTGGGGATGCCTCCCGAAAATGGAAGAGGCATTTTGCCTCTTCATTTGGCTCTCCCCGTTGGAGTGACAAATTTAACAAAAAGAGCTATTTTTTTTTTAAAATATGGCTTTGCCTCCTCTGATGGCTAGTCCCGTTGGACTTGCCCTTAGTCCACATGTCTATCTCATAACTCAAAATTTATTTCTGCATGCTAGTTCTCAAATCAAGATTGACAGTTGTCATTATCTATTTTTGGGTCATTCCATACATTCAACCAAAATAAAAATAATATAAATAAAGAATAAAAGAGACTAGAGAGGTGGGAAACTCAAGCTGAGAAGTTTTGGCAAATTCAAGAGCTCGATCGTATCTTTACTGTGCTCGAGATTGAAGAAAAATACATATTAAGAAAAAATTAATTTTTACCAAATCAATTGGTTGAAATTAAGAAAAAAAATTGCAAAAAAAAACAAAGTTTATGAGTCAATTAGGGTTTATATTGAAGAAATTCGTAAACAAAG
Source organism: Salix udensis (assembly GCA_029204005.1). Lineage (NCBI taxonomy): Eukaryota > Viridiplantae > Streptophyta > Magnoliopsida > Malpighiales > Salicaceae > Salix > Salix udensis. The sequence continues at coordinate 3,255,864 of CM055029.1, read as the reverse complement.
ACCGTTTTATAAAAGACATCAAATTATAGGGACCCAATTGGTCAAAATTAGGGATGAAATTGAAATTTTAAAGGGTCAATTAAGAGTCAAATAACATAAATCCAAGATCAAAGACCAAAGTGAAAAACATGATTAAATTTGGGGCTACCATTGAAGTTTATTAGGGGTAATATTGCAAAAAAATAAAAATTTAAGGTCAATTAGGGGTGCAATTAAAATAATTATACGTTGAAGGATCAAATTAAATTTTGAACGAGATCACTAAAAAGAAGCCCAACAAAGTAACTAGACGATGTGTCATCTAATTACTATTCACCCCCCTCCCCTAAATTTTGCTAGAATGATAGCTTACTAACGTATTATGCAGGTCTATTTAATATCTTTATCCTTTATCAGATTTGACAAAACTTGCACAAAAATGATTATCCGATGTTTAATCATGGCATGGTTAGTTTAGGTAACTTCCCTTTTACCTCCCCTGCCTGCCTAAGCCATGCAAATAAAGGTGTGAGTTAATTCACATCTATTGTCCAACATTGACTTTTTTATCAGCTAATATAGCCCGACTTGGTTTGTTGGGTTGGGCCCAGTACACACATAATATATTAAGAAACAAAAAAATATGAAAAGATTAAAATGGGTATTTCAAAATATTTTTTTATTTCTTGCATATTTTTCCACCAATTTTGTTCAATATTGGGTTATATACTTACACTGTAAGTTACAAATATGGTATTAAAAATGCATGATTTTCTCCAAAAATTCAAAAGAATTTAAGGGTGATTAAAAATATATTTTTGATTTATAACATGTTTCTCTACCAATTTTGCATGATATCCACGTTGTATAAGATACGAACTCGGTATTAAAATACTCGATTTTCACAAAAAATTTCAAAATAAATAAACTTCTTATTTCAAAAGAAAAAAAATATTTTAATTCCATGCATATGGTCAAATCCTATAAGTTTTTCAATCATAAAACAAACATAAAAAAAAATCATTTTTTTCTCATTTAAAAATTTTTTTTAAAATGGATATCGTAACTAATTTACAATTATTCGTTAAGATTTGACCAAAATATAAAAACTCTTTCACCAATAATTTTACATTTCTAATATTAGAATTTAGTTGTAGCCTTTAATTTTCAAAGTGCAAAAATTGTTTTGTACAGTATACCATAAGGTATTAGAGATAAAAAAAAAAAACAAATTGGTGCTAAAATTCAAGACATTATGTCCACTTATGTATGTAGTTTTGTTGCTGTTATAAAATAAAATAAAATATGAAAAAGTCTATTTTATCTTTAATTTATTGTACTGTCATCACCTAGGCATGAGATTGTGTAACCTTATAGAAAGTAAAAATTAGCCAACCCGATTTAACTTGCCAAACTCGCGATCAAGTTCGTGAGACTATGATAACCCCATACAAATATAAAAACAAATTTTGAAGTTCAATCCTTAACAAACTCATTGTTACATAAAAAAAAATTGAAAAAAAATCAATCTACAAAAAAACTTAATAGAACAACCTAAATCTATATGAGTTAACCTACAAAACACGTGATCTATAAAATAAATCAGGAAGTCTAACTCATCATCAACCCAATAATAAAAAATAAAATCAGAAAAAATATCAATTAAATTAAAAAAAAACTCAAGTCATTTAAACGTGCACTTTTATTTCTTTTATTACATAATCAAACAATCAATGAAAAACAGTAAATATTGGAAATGAGTTAATAGGTGTCATAAGGACTGCCATTAACTCTTACCATATTATTAATTCTTAAACATGGAGGTGGCGGTGGCGGTGGAGGTGGAGGTGGAAACATGTGCAACCGCCAGAGACGCACCACAAATATATAAACAGGTGCACCCACCAGAGACACAGTATCCACGAGATCCTCCTGTTTTAGCAACTTCTCCATACTTTTTATTACATAAAACGGTGCAGTTTTGGTCTGTGCAATTAGCCATAGGCTCTCCCTTTGCGCATATACGTGCTCTCGATGCTTCACCACCTGTAATAATTAATGTTTATATTAAATTTGGCTTCAAATTCTCATAATGTTTCACTGGTTGAAGAATAAATACTGAAATTTATGCATGATAAAGAAATGCCTGATGAAAAGTAGATACATATGCTGTCGACGTTTACCTTGGGAGAAGAAGAAGAGGGCAAGGATAAAAACAACGAAAACACGAGAGCTTTTCATTTTATTTTTTTTATGTTTCGAAAAATAAAATATGAAGGGTTATACGATTTCATGCTGATTCGAAACATATTTATATTACGTTTTTCAATAATCTATTTAAAGTACCGTATCAAATAGATATATTTTTTTTAATTATTATTCAAAATTGAGAAAATACGCATTAAATATTTTAAGAAAATGATTATATTAGTCAGATTTCTTTAATTATTTTTATACATTCCATATTGTAATATCTAAGCTATTATTACATTCAAATCAAATGGATATTAAAAATAGCAAAAAATTTAAAACTTATGATATTTCGTGATCAAAGCATTGTGCATGATCAAAGCCAAGTAATTTCGTGAGATATATTTTGAAAAGAATAATGTACGGTGGAATAACATGTTGTGCCAAGAAAAGTTGACAAATAAATTTAGCATTGATTATGAGGCTAAAACTGAAAATTGAAGTGCATTAGCAAATATACAGTAAGAAAATGTATTATGAATAATTATAATTTCCTAAAATGCTCTGAATAAACCTATTAAATGAATAAAATCAAATTTTTTCACTTTTTTTTTAATCTTGTAATTGTCCTAATTAGAACTTGCAATAGATCTTTTGGTGTAGCCTTGATCATTAAATCACCTCTCACCTCAAAAGAATTCATTCATGAATAATCACTGACATTAAATAAAAAATATTTTTAATAATGACATTAATACCATACTTGGTAAATCTACTTTATAGATATTATTATTATTAATTCTTGGTATAGCCTTAATCGTTTTTTGCTCTTTTTTGCTCTTTTTTTTTTTGTTTTTTTTTGTGTGTGTGTGTGTGTTTGTTTGTTGTCTCACAATCTCATTAAGAGCCTTTAAAGCTCGTGCCTTTTTATTTCCATTAAAATTAACCATTTTCTCAGTAGCTAAAGGAAATAAATCCAAATGAGTCAAATGGTTAAATCCATATAAAATATAAAAAGAGAATTATTTTTATATAAAATATCAAATGGTTTATTCAATTTATTTTATCCTAATTTCAACTAGTAAAATATTGTAGAAACCTCGGTAACCTTATTTCCAACTTTAATAAAATCCAAAATCAAATTGAATAGAAAATTCATTTCAAATTTAAATCATTTTTTTACTACAAGGTTAAATGCCTAAATGTTCTAATGTGAACTCTTTTTTCATGATAAACTTGTTGACTCTAAGATCCATCTTTTTTATAGTAAAAATATAATCAGCTGAAAGCTCTATCTCATTCATTTTTCTAGGGATTTCCGCACTTCTCTATAATCTTATAGGTGTTGAAACCTTAGAAAAATGAAGTTTATAATCGAAATGTATAAACAAAAATTACATGGATCAAATATAAGAATTTAGAAAAAAAACATTAAGTATCAAATCATAATTTTTTCATTCAAAAAAAATGCACAATATTTAATGAAGGAGGTTTTAATGTTCAATGAATATTAATTCCTTGTTCTTTTTTTAATATATACTAGCCTTATACTTGTACTACATCACTAGTAGGTTTCAAGTTTATTATTACAAAAAAAAAGTGTATATGTTATACATGTGTGTTTAGTTATCTTGAGTTTTTTATAATTGGGGGAAAAATTATTTGTGCTTAACTCAATATTGAAAAATTAAATTGAAAAAAAATTAAATAAAAAAGGATAGAAAAATGACCCGAGTCAATCTAGATTAATCTCCAAACCTAGGGCAGGGAGACTAGGATATATCCATAGAATGTCAATAGAAAAAGATTATAAATTTCAAGTCTTAACCAACTTAATATTAAAGGATAAATTGAAAAAAAAACATGTTCATTTAAAAACAATGACACGAAAGCTCGAGTCAACTTGGCTAACCCGCAAAACTTGCAACTCGGGTCATGAGACAGTGATAAATCCATAGAAAGAAATTAAAAAAAAAATTATAAAGTCTAATTCAATCAACCCAATATTTAATGATGGTGTTAAGAAAGAGAATAATTAAAAAGGATAATAGATAACTCGATTAAACATGGTTAACCGCAAAACTCGTGACCTAGGTTATAAAATTAAGATAACTCCATAGATAAATCAAAAGAAACTATGAACTCCAATACTATTAATTCTAATGTTGAATGATAAAATTAAAAAAAATAACTTTTTTTTAAAGGACTAAACTAAAAAAACATTGACATTTCATCGTTCATTGTGGGCTTTCATAAGGGACATCAATGAAGACGATTAAAAGGATAGATTTGATAAGATTAAGCAACTTTTAATAGTTATAAGATTAAAGTAAGATTTTAATAATTGAAGTGCATGTTGTAAATGTTATAAAGCTAAAGAAAAATACTATGCAAAATGACAAAACAAGATTATATAATGTTGGAATACATCAATATAAGAAATTTTAAAGATTTTCAAACAAAAATTTCATGCTTAAACATATAGAAATGCAAAGAGGTGCTTTAAGCCTTTGATAAAAAAAAAAAAAAAGAGTGAGGATAGAGATGTAGTTCTAACATGCATACTCATGAAATCAACTACCCTTCATAATGGAAAAGGTAAATATCATACCCTTAGGAGCTCTCACAAATCCAATACGATGATGTTTGACACTACGTTTCAGAAGTATTTTTGAAAAAAACTTGAATAATTTTTATTTTTATTTTTTACTCTAAATTATTTTTTTGGTACTTTTATATCATTTTCATGTGTTGATATCAAAAATAATTTTTTTAAAAATATTGTATTTTTGTATGAAAAACACTTTAAAAAACAATTTCAATCATACTTCCAAACAGACAAGAAATGAGCATTGATGTCATGAATTGTCTTAGCATGGAAACACAATGTAATGGATATGAGTGAGCTATATGTGGTGTGCATGTAAAAAGCAAAAATGAAAATGTTCCTAAAGCATAATGAGATTGAAGGGAAAAAAAGGCAGGGTAATCTCTAGCCCAAAAATTCTTAATCCAATACTTTATAAAACTTCTCACATTCAACTATAATATTGTATCGAAATCAAAACTCATCTCAGTCAAAAGTCAACTATAATTTGCATCCAAGTCAATTCCTTGGAAACGCACTAACCAGTTCGCAACAAAATCCATGAAAATATGGATATGAATTTAGTGTTAAGAAATCATCTTATCTAAAAGTTTAAGATAATAGGCAAGGTCTCAAAATATGATTTATATTATTCTCTAACACATTTTCTCAAATAAAAATCATTTGGGCTTGAAACTTGCATATACTCACACTACCTTTTGCATGATTTTTTATCAAATATAATGAGGGTGGTGAGATTTCAACTCGTGACCGTTGGGTTAACAAGGTTTTGATACCATGTTAAGGAACCATATCACCTAAAATCTTAAGCTAATAAGCATGGTCCCAAAATATAATTTACATTATTCTCTAATATTCAGGACTTTTGGACAAAAGCAATATTGTTTTGAACCAAATATTTTATAGCATGATAACCACTGGCAATCAAATGTAAAAACATTTCCCTGTTAATTGCATTTAATTGTACAAATGCATCTTTTGTGGAAGATTATTGGAGGAAAATTTAGGGTACTCTAGTATTGTGCAAAAAGAAACTACTTTGACAGTGTTTCACAGCACCTTTGCGCCATATTAGCAAAATAGAATGGCAGCAGCGAGGGAGCAGACTGGAATCTGATGGCTATTACGCAACCCTTTTTGTAGCAGCATCATGAATATAACAAGCAATATGAAATAAATATCACTTTTTCTCAGCAAACCAAGAGGTGATAAGATATTTTTTCCATCTTTTTTTTGTTGCTCAAGAAGAGAGTTTGCATTGTGGAACAATATTCCTCCGAGTAGAGGGTCACACAGAATGAAGGATTAAAACAATAATAAAAAGAAAAGAGAAATGCAATACATGACGAGCAACAACAAGAAGAAATAAGCTAAAATCACATATGGGTCCAAGCAGTTCTTAAAAAGAAAACAAAAAAACATATAAAAAAAAAGGATAGTAAAGGGTGAAAAGGTAGCAACCTCTAGCTCTAGCTAAGCCATGAACAAACAAAAAAGAAAATGAGAGAAAAATGGTAGAAATAAAGCACCAAGAGATAAGTTTCATGAGAAAAACCATAGGCAAGAAAAGACATAAAGCACCAAAAGGGGTACAGAAAAAAAAGTGGATCGAAAAAATGCAAAGGCAAAACGACAAGCAAGGAAAGAAGAAAAATAAAGCTAGGCTGTCAAAAAAAGATGCAATGCACAAAGTGGATTGGGAAGGGATAAGACAAACTCATAAGCAACAGCCTTTTCCCAGTTTCATATTAATTTCCCCTCAGTTGTCAACTTCTTTTTTTTTTGGCAACTATATTTTTATTATTAACATGAGTGTTCAGCTAGCTTGTCTGAATTTTAACTAATCTTATAAATTTTAAAATTAATTACCATGTAATTTTTTAGTGACCATCATATTAACTACTATAAAACTCAAAACTGAGAATACGGAGTAAACTCAATTCTAATCACCAAGAATAGTCATTCCCAAAGCATTTTCTCATAAATCGGGGAAGAGGCGTGATAAAAACAAGATTTGTACGCATTTATTAATTAGCACATGTAGTTTAATTACTTTTAGTCAAGTCAAGGTGTATGATTAGAAATACTGTTTTTCCTGACATATGCATCATAAATAAATTCAATGCTTGAGAAATAATGTGTTTAAAAGTAAGCCGCAGCCTTATATTGAAATTCAATCACGCACAGTAAGAAAAATAATAGATAAGAAGATAGGTGTTATATTATGATTAAAATACTTATTTAAAGATATTTATTTGATTAATCCAGATTATAATATTCTCAATCTCATGGCTTCCTTATCTGATTGAACCACTATCCTGAAGACAGAATTTGCTACAGCCGGAACTTCTTACAAATCATGTTGAGATCATCTTGAAGTCAAAGCTTCAATAGTAGACATTTCAGATTCTCTCTGGTCTTCCCTTTCTATATATACCCATGTATTACAAGGAGTCTAAGACTCTCAAAATCAAAACTTCAAAAAAGGAATGAAAAGGACTAATTTGTTGGCCAAAGAAAATTCCCAGCTAACTCGCCCTCTTATTTCTTTTAATGAGGTTCTGAATCCATGCTTTCTTTTATCCGTGTTCATCACCTTCCTTCTCATCCTCTCCAATGGGGTTGAAGCTGCTGCCAGCACGAACAAGGTTACTAATATTGGTGCTATCATTGATGGTAATTCTCGTACAGGGAAAGAAGAGAAAACAGCCATGGAAATTGCAGTCCAAAACTTCAACAACATCTCAAGAAACCACAAGCTCTCTCTGCACTTCAAGAATCCTCAAGCAGACCCTCTTCAAGCAGCTTATGCAGGTAATAATCTAGCCAGGTCTAAATGATTTTGAGTTCTAGCTTAACATTAACAAATCTTGAAGCAATAGTTACTTGTCAATTATTCCTGCAGCTCAAGAGCTGATCAAAAGAGAAGAAAGTGGAAGTGATTATTGGCATGGACAAATGGGAGGAAGCATCCCTGGTTGCGAACATTGGAAACCAGTCTCAAGTTCCAATTCTTTCATTTGCAGCACCAGCCAGAACCCCGATATTAACTTCCCTTCGTTGGCCTTTTCTAATAAGAATGGCAAGTGATGGGTCGGAGCAGATGAGATGCATCGCAGCTCTTGTCCATTCTTATAATTGGAGAAGGGTAGTAGTGGTTTATGAAGACGATGTGTTCGGCAGAGAATCTGACAATTTAGCTCTTTTAACCGAGGCTCTACAAGAGGTTGGTTCAGAGATTGATTACCGCTTGGTTCTTCCACAATTTTCATTTTTAACAGATCCAAAAGATGCTGTTCAAGATGAGCTTATAAAGCTACAAAAGCAAACAGAATCTCGTGTTTTTATTGTTCTTCAGTCATCTTTGCCTATGCTCACTAATCTGTTCGGAGAAGCTAAGAAAAAGGGGCTTGTAGGCAATGACTCTGTCTGGATAATTGCGAACAGTATTGCTAGTTTCTTGGATTCTTTGAACAATTCTGTTATTTCTTCTATGGAAGGCACTCTAGGAATCAAAACCTACTATTCTTCCAACAGTTCTTTTAAGAAATTCGAAGCACTGTTCCAGAAAAGTTTCAAGTCAGAGTATGTAGATGAAGATAATTTTCAGCCAGGAATCCAAGCTTTAAGAGCCTATGACAGCATTGGTGTTATCACACAGGCCATAGAAAAACTAGGTAGCAACACTACTAGTCCAAAAATGATTCTAAACAGCCTACTGGAAAGCGATTTCATTGGTTTGAGTGGCAGAATACGTTTCAAGGATGGGATGCTGTCAGATGCTCCTACATTAAGGGTTGTTAATGTGGCGGGGAAGAAATATGAGGAACTGGATTTTTGGCTGCCAAATTGCGGTTTCTCGGATACCCTCTACGTGGAAGAAGACAAAGGGAGATGCAGAAACAGTGATGGTGGTAAGACCTCGGGAGGGTTAGCAGGTCCGGTGATTTGGCCTGGGGATCTCACCGGCCGAGACCCAAAAGGATGGGCAATGCCTTCTGCAAAAAAGCCATTGAAAATAGTAGTCCCTCAGAGAACCTCGTACGATAAGTTTGTGACATTTCGAACTGACGAGGAGAGGCCTGTAGGTTTTTGCATTGACCTCTTTGACAAAGTTGTGATGCGATTGAATTACTCTTTACCACCAGTATTTGTCGGCTTTGATGGGGTGTATGATGATCTGGTTGAAGGTGTCTACAACAAAGTAAGGACATTTTGTTTAAAACTTTCAACTCTGCTATTGATCATGCTTACTCTCAAAAGATTCAAGTTTTTTTCATAATTGATCTCATCGATCCATGCTAGCGTATGTACATAAATATTGAGTCCACAATTTTCCAGCAAAAATTCCAATTAAAGTGTTCTTTGATTTTTAGTATGAACCCATGCATATCAATATTGTCCCGCCATTGCATGTAGATGGTGTTAAAAAATAAAAAATAAAAACTTCATTGATAGGATATGCTGTTAAAATTAACCATTTAAGTAATATAGGCCCATCCTAATCATATGTTATTCTGATATTTTAATTAAATGATTGATTTCAATTGGACTTGTTTCTGATTTATTATTATATATTATAGATAGAATATAAATATCATAGTTTTACCCAACATACGTTCTTATCCGAATAGAAGAGATAACAGAGTCCAAATTGGCTCCAAGAATAAATTCATATAGCATTGTTTCTGATAAGAAATTGAAATTTCTCCACCATTAATTCTATGAAATATCTGAGACTTTTCTCATGGTTTAACTAGATAAACTTTGACTTGTCCATTGAGGTTCATCTGAGGAGTTGTATGATTTTTTCCTTAATTTTGCTCCTGTCAGCTGTTTTATCATTATTATTTTTGTTATAAGTGCCACTTGTTTGACTTTGTGCCACTTGTTCATCGGAAGACTTACGATGCCGCAATTGGAGATATAACCATATTATCTGAAAGAGCAGAATTCGTAGAGTTCACTCAACCTTATGCCGAGTCAGGATTGTCCATGATAGTTCCACTGAAGATTGAAGATACAACGTGGCTTTTCTTGAAGCCTTTTGGCTTAGATATGTGGATTGTGAGTGGAGCTCTGTTCATCTACACAATGCTTACAATTTGGTTCTTGGAGCACCAAACGAATCCAGAATTTAGAGGCCCTTTGAAGGATCAGTTCGGGACCGCGCTTTGGTTCACATTTTCATCTCTATTCTTTGCTCAGAGTAAGTATTCAGTTTCACAAGTTATATATGTTATAGGTTAGAGAATAATATAAATTATATTATGGGTTTCACCTAAAAATTTAAGTTTTTAGGTGAGATGTTCCTTAACATGGTATCAGAGTCTTGTTTACCTGTCAGTCACGAATTTGAATCACATCACCCTCCTTTGATGAAAAACCAAACACAAGCTAGTGTGAATATGTGCAAATTTCAAGCCTAAAAAGCTTTCACTTGAAGAGTATATTAAAATATTATATAAATCATATTATAGGGCTCATCTAAAAGTTTAAGATGTTAGGTGAGACTTATATATATACAAGACTCTTTGATGGCACATTCTCTATTCCTGACCTTAATCTGAAGCTCATTATTACATTTTGCAGGCGAGAGACTTCGCAGCAACTTCACTCGAGTTGTGGTGGTAGTGTGGCTATGTGTTGTATTTATCTTAACCTCAAGCTACACTGCCAGTTTGACTTCAAAGCTCACCGTGCAACGAATGGAACCGAATTTTTCAGAGTTTCAGAAACTTAAGAACGACAAGTTAAATGTTGGTTGTGATAATGATTCTTTCATCCTGAAGTACCTCGAGGATGTTCTTGGGTTTGATAACGATAAAATCATGCTCTTTAACCTTGAAAATGATGACAAATTTGAAAAAAACAACATAGCTGCTGCTTTTGTTGAACTCCCATATGGGAGACTTTACCTCGATCGATATTGTAAGAGTTACACTAGCACAAGATCCACATACAGATTCGGAGGGTTCGGCTTTGTAAGTATAAATATGCACTGCAATTCTATCTTCTTTACATTCTGATATCATTTGTAAGTATAAACATTTGTTTGTTCCTAAATATTATGATATTTGCTGCACCTGCAGGCATTCCAAAAGGGCTCTCCAATTGCTGCTGATTTTTCTAGGGAGATTCTAAGCCTATCGGAGGATGGATATATAACAAAGTTGGAAGAAAAGTGGTTTGTCCCCTTACATGGGTGTTCAAGAACTTCTGCAACTAATAATAATGCTGAAAGCTTGAGCCTCCGCAGCTTCAAGGGAATCTTCATTGTATCTGCTGCAATATCTGCTATTTGTTTTCTACTTTCCCTCATTCGCTTGTTAAGGAATTCACGGCCTCTTCAAGTAGCCGATGAACATCTTCTCAGTCCAGGTAGTGGTTTTAGAGCTACAGAAAAGTTTTACTACGGAGAACAAACCAGAGTTCTTAGGAGGGCTTCAACTTTTGCTCAAGCACTAGATAAGGATGAAAGGGGCTCTCCGAAGTGGGAATATGTGAGTAATTCTGACAATTTCTGAGAATAATTTCGGTTCCTCGAAAGCGTGGATTGAAATGCCATAAATTCCACAACATAAGGATCAAAGATAAAAAGAAAATGAAGAACTTGGCCAGAGATCAAGGTTATTGTGACTATTAATTAGTTCTACTAACTCCATTTCCAGTCGTTTTTGATCAAGAACTAGGCACTGGAATTTGTCAATAGGTTTGCATGTATACACTTGCTAAGTCTATAGGTTGATCACGTAACAGAACAGGAAAATATGCCCAGAATGCTGCTGATACAAGGAAAGCCCGCAGACGAGAATCCTTCTGCAATTAGAAAACATCAAGTTACAATTGTTATGTAAAAAGTATGTCTAGCTGTCGTTATTATATTTCCTAATTAATAGGATTTATACTCTGTATATATAAACATTCCTCTGCAACGAGCAAAGGCATAATAAAGCATTATTCTTGCTCCCTTTTTCTTCATGGTATCAGAGCTGGTTTCTAAGGCTCTATTGATTTTTTAAATTCATCCTATGGAAAAACCATCCAGCAGTGATGGTGCTGACAGCACCAAAACATTATCCAGCACTATGGAAGGAGAGCAAAATTCTAATCAACGCCCAGGGTCAAGCACTATGGAAGGAGAGCCAAATCCTAATCAACGCCTAGGGTCTGTACTGCTGAATGAGTTTAACTATCTTCCTTGGTCAAGAGCTGTTACAATTGCTCTCGGTGGAAGATCTAAACTTGGCTATGTCAATGGCCATATCAAACCAGTTGAACCATCTTCACAAGCCTATGAAGCGTGGCAATGCAAAGACCAACTTGTCATGTCATGGCTGCTCAATTCCATGGAAAATCATATTACAGAAATATTTAGTTACTCTAAGTCTTCCTTAGAGTTATGGGAATCGGTGAAAGAGATGTATGGGAATCAAAACAATGCAGCCCGTATTTTTCAGATAAAAAGGGATCTTGCTAACTTACAACAAGATGGCAAAACTTATGTTCAATTGCTTGGGATCATGAAGAATATGTGGAATGAACTGGCACTATATCGTCCTCTCACTACTAATGCAACAGAGTTAAAGAAACGAGAAGAAGAGGATAAGATTTTTCAACTCTTAGCTAGTCTTGGGTCAGATTATGAAGATCTTTGCAGCAGAATTCTTATGAATCCGGACCTGCCATCTCTCACCAGTGTGTGCGCAACCATTCAACGAGAAGAGGCTCGTAGAAAGGTTATGAGTTCTAACCTTAAAACTCCAGTGTCTGAAAATCATGCTTATACAACTAATAAATATGAAAGACCTTACAAGGGCAAACGACCTAAGTTAAAATGCCACCACTGCCATAATATTGGTCATTCGGCTGGGAGATGCTGGATTCTTAACCGAGAACTAAAACCGAACTTTGATAAAGGGAAGAGACTTCAAAGAGACTATGAGCCCAAAGCTCATATGACTGCTGCTGCCCACTGCATATCCCGTCCCAGCAGCATTGATAATTTCTCTTCCAATCCATCAGCTCTCCTCAGTGATTTTGCTACGTATCTTAAAGAGAAAGGTGACACTGGTAACTCAGCATCTACTTCCAGTTCTGTGGATCTTCTTGGAAAATTTGCCAATTTCCTCACGAATTCTGCCAACATCCCGCAAGAAAACACAGAAGGTATTTTAGCTACATTTAAAATTGCCTTAGTAGCTAGTAATGTGCATAATTTTTGGATCATTGATTCCGGTGCCACTGACCATATAACTAATAAAGTGAGCAGTTTATATAATTTCAAAGAAATTTCTTCCCCGACTCATGTGTATGTTGCAAATGGAAACCATGTTTCTGTCAAAGGACAAGGAAAAATTAAAATTTTATCTCATAATACTGCATCCTCGGTGTTATACATTCCTTCCTTTCCATTTCAATTACTCTCTATTGGTAGAATCATTAAAACACTAAAATGTCGTGTTATTTTTTATGCTCACCGAGTTATTTTTCAGGACCTCACCACCAAGAAGACGATTGGTGAAGGTTTCTTTCTTCAAGGACTTTACTACCTTCCAATTCCTTCTCAGAATAACACAAAAAATCAAGCCTCTGTTTTTTCTTCTATTTGTCAAGAGCAGTCTTTATGGCACCAATGCCTGGCTTATCCCTCAGATAGTGTCCTTACCAAACTAATGCCTCATTTGGAGATCAAATTTTTTTGTTTTTGACACATGTCATTTGTCTAAATCCACTAGACTTCCATTTCCATCTTCAATTTCTAGAGCTAATAGGATGTTTGACATTGTTCACTCCGATATTTGGGGTCCAATTCTTGAATCATTTGATGGTTACAAGTATTTTGTTTCGTTTGTTGACGATTTCTCCCGTGTTACATGGATCACCTTTTAAAATATAAGAGTGAAGTTATGAATATTTTTCAAGATTTTCATATGATGATCATGACTCAATTTTCTGCAAAAATTAAAACTCTTTCGATCCGACAATGGCACCGAATACATGTCCAAAAACATGACGCATTATCTAGCTACTCATGGTATTTTACACCAGTCAAGCTGTGTTGGTACATCTCAACAAAATGGGATAGCTGAGCGTAAAAATAGAGAACTATTGGAAAAAACTAGAGCATTAATGATACAAATGCATGTTCCTAAAATATTTTGGTCTCATGGAGTGTTATCTGCTGCATATCTAATCAATCGGCTACCTAGCCGAATTTTATCCTTTTTATCTCCTCATGAAGTATTGCAGAAACATCCACCTGATTTATCTCATCTGCGAGTATTCGGCTGCACATGTTTTGTGCATCTACAATCGCAACATAGGGACAAACTTGATCCAAGAGCTGCTAAATGTGTTTTCCTGGGCTATTCCTCAACGAAGAAAGGATATAAATGCTATCATCCACCCTCTAAAAGATTATTCATCTCCAGAGATGTCAGATTTGAAGAAAGTTATACATATTTCTCTCAAAATCAACAACAGGAATTGGCCGAACTGTTTCCTTTACCTTGTCCAAAGCTCCTGTCGACGTGAGTTCACCTTCAACCGTATTACCTGCTGCTACCAATTCTGATTCTTTATTATCTTTACCTGACGCCACCAATCAAGATTCCTCACCCGCTGCCACCGATTCTGAAAAAAAATATTTGTTCCGATAATCCACATGATGGTAACAACTATGATCTGTCTTCCAACACTGGACCTATTACTCATACTAATATGGATTCTGAGGGGGAACTATCACAACCGGTTACTCATACTAGTATGGATTTTGAGGGGGAGTCATCATCACAGCCACGAAGAAATCCAAACTCGAAATCGTGCTCCTCCAACACGACTACGAGATTTTGTCACTTATATAGCCAAGCATCCTATCTCTAACTCCCTCACATATCAAAATCTGTCAAACACACACTCTGCCTTCCTTAATGCTATCTCTAGTGTGCATGAACCACGTAATTTTCATGAAGCTAACTCGCAGGCAGAATGGAGGCAGGCTATGTATGAAGAATTACAAGCTCTTGATCAAAATAAAACATGGAGCGTGGTCAAACTTCCTAAAGGTAAGCATACTATTGGAAGTCGTTGGGTGTACAAAATCAAGTTTAAATCTGACGGAATGATTGATAGATACAAGGCACGCCTTATGGCTCAGGGATATACTCAAACCTTTAGGGTAGATTACAAAGAAACTTTTGCACCAGTTGCAAAGATAAACACCATACGCGTCTTACTCTCTTTGGCTGTGAATAACGGATGGATGATGTGTCAAATGGATGTAAAAAATGTTTTCTTGCATGGGAACCTTAAAGAAGAAATTTACATGAGATTACCTCCTGGTCATCCCCAAGGTTCGGATTCCAACTTAGCTTGTCGTCTGCACAAATCTATTTATGGGCTGAAGTAATCTCCTCATGCATGGCATGCACAACTAAGTGCATTTCTTGAAGATAGTGGATTCACACGAAGTAATGCAGATTCTAGTCTATTTGTTCACCTTGAACCGAAGGTCAAACTAATGGTCCTTATTTATGTTGATGATCTCATTATTGTGGGAAGTGATGGCACATCAATCTCTCATCTCAAAGCTACTCTACAAAAACATTTTCCCATTATTGATCTCGGTAATTTAAAATATTTTCTTGGGATCGAAATGGCCTCCTCTCATAAAGGGTTGTTTCTCAATCAGCGCAAGTATGTCCTTAACTTGCTTAATGATGCAGAAATGATGGATGCTAAACCTGCTCCTACTCCATTGGATAGTAAGTTAAAACTTGACACCACTAGTGAACCCCTCCGGTCTATTAATTACTATCAACATCTTGTTGGTCGTCTTATTTATCTTACGATAACACGACCCGATATCACCTACGCAGTCAGCCTTGTGAGTCAGTTCATGCATGCTCCTACAGTGTTTCACTTAAACCTTGTCAAGCGGATTATGCGCTATCTAAAAGGTTCTGTTGGTCATGGGATTGTTATAACAAATAACGGTCATACTCAAATCACTGGTTATAGTGATTCTGATTGGGCTGGCAATGCTGTTGATCGCAAATCAACCATTGGGTTCTGCATATTTGTTGGCGGTAACCTAATGTCCTGGCGTAGTAAAAAGCAACATGTTGTTGCATGATCTAGTGCAGAAGCTGAGTATCGTGTGATGGCATCGACAACATTATTCTTGCTCCCTTTTTCTTCACTAAGTCTATAGGTTGATCAGGATATGATTTGGTGGGGTGATTTATCTCCTTTTTTTTTCTTTTATATAAAATCAATAAACTCGTGAGTATTATGTATATTCTGGTAAATTAAATAAATCCAGAAATTCAAAGGAAAAAAATATATTGCAAAGCTCTTGAATCTCAAGTAAAGGGAAGTAAATCTTGTATTAAAAATTAGCAAACCTATCTGCGCAATGCTATGGGACTACTTCTAAAATATGATTTAATTTTTAATCGACTCTTATTATGCAATACAATGCTATTAAGATTAAGTTCAATAAAACAAGATGATTTTTTATTAATTAAATTACAAACATTATTTTACTAAGAAAATCTTTGATAAAGATTTATGAATCTGTGAGAAATTTTGAAGTACTATTCCTTTTACATGATTCTTTTTCTATTAAACCGATGTTTCTAAAATCAAGACCAAAATTTCATTTTAGTCAAAATAAAAAATATTTATCAATATTATTCAAAAATTTCCTTAATCCCTAAAGTTATATGTCTCCATAAATCCTCAATTAAAAAAATGATAATAATATTTATACATAAAAAGAATATTATATCAGTTAACGACAAATAAATTTAAAATCTTAAGGGGAAATTTTCTCTTGAACTTTTTTCAGTATCACTTCATTAAAATACACTTTCTCGTAATTCTTTTGAAACCCTATGCATCTAAGGGTGGGTTTGGTATTGTTTTTGCTTTTGTGGTTGATGTTTTAAAAAAGTTGTTTCATGAAAAGCACTTTAGCTGCGATTCAAAATAAATTTTGAAGTTTTTGGTTAAAACTGTGGTTAAGTTTGAGGTTAATTGTGTGGGGTGCGAAAAGATCCATGGCGTCAATCAAAATAGTAAAAAGTTAAAGACAGGAGGGGGGGATAAGAACGAGGGCAAACAAAATAAATTCGGGCACTTGAATATGATATTTAATAAAGACGGTGGGATAAGAACAAGGGGAAGCAAAATAAATTCTAGATAATGAAGGGCAATCAAAAATAATATTAGAGCAAATACTTGAAGGAAATTGTAATAAACCCTTGAAAGCAAGGCGGATGTCTGAATTATAAAATACAAGAAGCCAAAATTGGTGTGTTGATTTTAGGAGACGCATGAAAACTAGCTACTTTTCACGAAACACAAAACTGAGTTTGGTTAAATTTTTGAGATAAGGCCCACAACAATATTTCGACTTCTCAACATAACCAAACAGCAAAATCATAGCTTTTTCTCAAACTCCAGTCACACCTCACTCCCAAACACCTTCTAAAAGAGGGAGATAAATAAGTTATTTTTAAACTAAGTCCAATAATTTGATTTTAGACCAAATTAGCTCAAGAAATAAGATCACACCCACAACAACCTTTTCAACCACACAACAATATCAAGCACACGACGACAACGATGTTTGTCACCACAAAATAAATATTCATATATATATCCATGTAATCTTGATCACAGTATTGACTAATATTAAGCAAAATAAATATCAATTGTTGTTCTATTTTATTATATTTCAACAATGTGTTTCTAACAGGTTTTGCTCATCATTTGTGCTAAAAGGTTTTGGAAGATATTCGATGTCGTTGTTGGTGATGTAACTATACTAGCCAACAGATCATATAATGTTGAGTTCACTCAAACTTTTGCTGAATTAGGATTGTCAATCCGACAAACTCTGAAGAGTGGCATGGATGTTTATGGAGCCATTTACATAGGAAATGCAGTTGGTCACTGGTGCTATCTGGTGCAATGTTCATGGTTTGGTTCTTGGAGCATTGCCCTAATTTTGAAATTGAAAGGCCCATGGAAGAATGGCATTGGCATAGCTCTCTGGTTTGCTTTCTCGTCTCTTTGCTTTGCACACCGTAATTAGAAATGGTGAAACTCGAACAATTTCTTGTTCTATTACACAAGTTTATAAAGTATGCACAAGAGAAAATGCACTTCATCTAGCATTTCTATCTCAACTGCAAACTATTACAGGATCATAAACAATATCTGTGGATGGAGACATTACTTCAGTCGTTGTTGAGATTTAATTGATACCACTCACAAGACTATTATGTTTTTTACACAAGGGAGAATATATACAGTGACCTCACCGGATTGGTTCCTATAGTATGGCTTTTTGTTGTATTGATTTTAAACTCTAGCTGCATTGTCGGTTTTACTTCAATGCTTACCGTCCGATGTCTACAGGCAAATATTATTGATATTGAGTGGCTGAAAAGCAGGCTGCGATGGAAATTCATTTGTAAGGAAAACTTGCAGGACAACAATAGAACATGGAGAATGTTGGCATTGAATGAAAGTATAAAGGGGAATTTGATAGTGGCAACATATCTGCTACATTTCTTGAACTCGCATATGGGAAAGTATTCATCGGTCATTACTTCAAGTATATAGTGCAACTGCAACAACCTAGAGATTTGAAGGACTAAGTTTTGTGCAGATTTCCATAAGAAAATTATATATCACCATCTTAATTATATATTACTGGGACTCTTTCAAAGATGCATTTCCCCAAGTGACAAATACAATTCAACTTGATTCTCTGTTCAAGTATTTCAGAAATGCTCTCTAATAGCTACAGATGTTTCCAAAGCGATCTTGAAGCATCAGAAAATGGAAAGCAGAAGACTTTGGAACAGAAGTAGTGGGTTTCTCCCTTGCAAGAGTGCTCGAGCAATGCAACTAACAATAGCGTTACTGATAGCTTGAACCTCCAAAGCTTTTGGGGTATCCACATTATAACTGTTGTCACTTCGACAATTTGTTTTCTCCTATTTTTATTTTGGTTGCTGAAGAGTAGCCATCATCGAGAAGAAGAGGACTGAGGCAATACAACTCCAAGTTATAAAAGAGTTTAGTGAAAAATGATTACTCTAGCAAGGTTTATCCATCATTGAAAGATTGTTATTCTAGAACCAATCAAAAAATTGTCAGAGTTATTCTGAGCAGTGATCGATTTTTTATCGGAACAATTTTTAATGACGCATAAATTGCAGGAAAACTCGTCCTCTCATCCATGATAGATGATCCTTTTAAGGCATCTACATGGATCTTTTTCCCTGGTATTTTATTTGGGTTCACGAGCTCATAATAAAATCTCAAAAGCTAGATTTATTCACATGAATAAATATGACCCATCGAAACGTTAAAAAACACATCAAAATATGCAATGTAGCTTACCTCAGGTAAGGCGTACTAGGGGTGTTAATACCTTCCCTTTACGCAACTAGCCCCCTACCTTTGATCTTTGACCAGACCAGTTCAACTGGGTTTTCTTAGCGACCTCAACAGCTAGGTGGTGACTCCTTAACTCCTGACGAGACAAACCCTTCCAGGGATGCCGCGCAGCGACGTGCGACAACATGTACAACATATGTTATGTCTGGCCTTGAGATGTTCAAATAGATTAATCAACCCACCAATCTTCTATATCGGCTTGTGTCTTTAAGTAAAGTGCCATTGTCTGATAATTTCAAATCATGTTCCATAGGAATACTGATAGGAGCAGCTCCTGACAATCCTACATCCTCAATAATTTCTAGTGTATACTTTTGTTGTGAAATAAAAATACCATTCTTGGAAGTAGAAACTTCAATTCCAAGAAAGTATTTTAAAGTACCAAGATCTTTGATACGGAAATGGTTGTGCAGGAATTGTTTAGTTGCAGTAATGTTGTCAGGATCATTTCTAGTGATCAGAATATCGTCAACATATATCAAGAGAGCCGTAAAGGATATCTTGTTTTCTAAACCCTTTCCCCTATCACCTCTTCATGATGGTTCATTGCTTGTGTTTGAGCAGCCGCTGCGGGTCTAGTTGAAGGACCCTCACCAGAGATATTTCTCAGTGCTTGCTCGAGCAAGCTGGTGAGACTAGCCACGCTAGCTTTCAAAGAATCCAATTCTTCTTGGAAATGAGCATTACGGTGTGCACGCTCTTCGTCCTCCATATTTCTCTGATGGGGTCGAGTGGTAGGAGCTCTTCGGGGACCTATATTTTAATTTGTTGATGATATGTTATGTACAGTGATGGATGCATGTGGATGCAAATGCATGTATATACACATTAGGTAAATTATCGGAGAGTTTACACATATAGACAAGTTCAAAGTCATTATATGAGGGGTAAGCTTTCTATCTGGTCTCAAAAGGTCTATGAACTGCCCAGTGACCATCTTACGTGAAGGTGGTGTAGGGGTTTACAAGAAATGGTTGGGGCACAGTATGACCGCCATTATCAAGTAAACACTCAGTTCGTAGTTAGACGTTTCACGAATCTGAACCCCGACTGAAAGTCATGAGGCAGATCGCTAATCCCCACCTAATATAGAATTGGGTTTAATCACGAAATAAAATGCATGATGAAATTAACTCAAACCAGATGTTATGCGTGAATTGAAAGTAAAATGCATGCTAAAGCAGTAAAAATGCATGAAAAAAAAGACTAAAGAATAAACAATCAAACAACAAAGCTCAGTCCAGCGATGTCCACAGTGGAGTCGCCATCTGTCGCGACGATGCTTTTTTTCACGCTTTGCGCCCCGTCGTTCCCCACGTATTTGGGGAGGCAACGGCACGCGGTGAAAATGGGGTTTGTTTTATAGCTATAAAATTTACGACTATAAATATCAGGAGTCGCCACCTAATATTAAGGTCACTAGGAACCTATTGGTCTGCGAGAGTCTAGGTAAGGGGACTTGTTGTGCAAGGGGAAGACGCATCACCCCCAGTGCACCATAACTAAGGTAAGCTGCATTGTTGTTTGATTATTTTTTCTAAGTTAAAAAATATATTTTTACACTGCATTTTTTAAAAAAACATTTTTTGTTTGCGGGTGTACTTTACAATGTAATTTTACACCGCAGTTGAAAATCTTTTTTTCTTATCTACGGATGTACTTTACAATGTAATTTTACACCATAGTTAAAATCTTTTTTTTAATCTATGGATGTATTATACAATGTAATTTTACACCGTATTAAAAATATTTTTTATCTGCGGATGTACTTTACAGTGTAAATTTACACCGCGAAAGCTAAAACAAAATAATTGTTAAATTATTTTGTACATCTTGGCCGACTTCCAACGGATAACTGTAAACTGGTTACGATATCCAAAATTTTGTTTTAAAATATGGGATAGATGCAACATATTTTTTTATGAAAAATATAATGGGTAAAACTTTGGAATTCGGCCGTATGCACGAAAACAAAATATTTTTTTTTAAATGTAATTTTTTTTAGAAAAGAAAAAAAATAAAAAAATTGGGGCTGAGCCTAGCCCACCTAAATGGGCCAGCCCAGCTAAGGCTGACCAAGGGCCCAAGTCTGCTGGACTTGGGCCGGTAGAGGCCAGTCCAAAGGCCTACAAAGAAGGAAGAAAAAAAATAATAAAAGAAATCAAAACACGCACAGTGCAGTGAATTCACGTGAACAGTGATTTGGGTGTTCGACCGACCACGATGAGAGGATCACCTGCCACTGCCACCGGGTAGAGGACGTTGAGGTGGTTCCTCCTGTCATTATGGCGTCGAAAATGGTGGCCGGTAGGGGCGTCGGAGTCGTCGGGCTGTTGTTGGTTCGAGCTTGTTGTTGCTGCTGCTGTGCTCTTCTTGTTCGGAGCTGGTTGCTGCCGTTGGAGATGAAGGCTGGTTTGTTGCAGGTCACGGTGGAGGTTTTTTCCGTTGCTGTGCTCGCCGGGAGCTGTTGCAGGAGTTGGCAAGGAGAGAGAGCTAGAGGAGAGAGAGAGCTTGCTGCTACGTTCTTTAGAGAGAAAGAGATGTTGGTCTGCAGACCGAGCGAGGGGGCTGAGGCTGAGGTTGAGAAAAGTGAAGGTGATGGTTTATTTCGTGTGATATTTCCTTATTCTTCTTTGCCAAAACCTCTGTAAATTTTCCTCTATTTCGTTCTCTCTTCTGCGTAAATTTTTCCCCGTTTTTTTCTCCTTTTTTCTCGTCGTGCATGCTGCTATTTATAGTAGAAAACTGGTATGCCATAGTGGCTGAAACACTGTGGTTGTCGTCGGTGTGCCGCCTGCAACAAACGGCGTGGTGGCTATCGGCAGCAGCACAGGTGGGCTGTCGGCAGCATGCAGGTGGCTGGTCGGCGGCGTGCTGTTGAAAATGGTTAGAGTTGCAAATACATTTTGGTACTTCAATTTATGATTGTTTTAATTGTATCCTTAATTGGATTTAAATTTGTAATTTTGTGCAATTGTACCCCTGGCCGAATTTCAACTTAACCTTAACTTTTGCGCGCCTTTTTCATTTTAGTCCTTCTCTTTTGATTTGTGCATTTTGACCCACAATTGACAATTAAACTTCAATTTGACCCTTAATTTTGCACAATTAGCTTAAAAAAATTCAATAGGGTCTCCAAAAATTCCAATCTTCTCAATTGAACCCGAATTAAATTCAAGAATTTGATTTTTTGTCAATTAAGCCCTTAATAAAATTAATTTGATCAATTTAAAGCATAATTAAGTCCTTGCACTCAATTAAATTCTTCAATTGGACCCTAAATTAACTCTCAAACATAATAATATTTTGAATTAGCCCATGATTAAATCAAATTGGCCTGTAAAAAATATAATTATGATTTTTGACTTAATTTTTACCCCGAATTTGTATTTTCTCTCATTTCTGGTAGTGTGCTTGAGATACGATTCGGCTCAGAAAATATTCCAAATTTCCACCGTGATTTTCTACCGACACCAAAACCCCTTTTATTTTATTTGTTATTTTTATTTTATTTTGGAGAGTAACCCAAAAATTGGGTTACGACAAAGGCGACAAACAAGATTGGTCTACTAGAGAACTTGGCGAACCACTGACGAGATGCTTGTTTTAAACCGTATAGTGACTTATTAAGGCGACAAACAAGATTGGTCTTCCCCTGTCGTCGAAGACCTGGTGGCAAAGGCATATACATTTCTTCAACTAAGTCATCATGAAGGAAGGTATTGTGGACATCCATTTGGTGAAGAGACCAACCATGAGCTGCGGTTAATACAAGTAAACAACGCACAGAGATGATCTTGGCAGTGAGGGAAAAGGTATCATGGTAGTCAATTTCTTCCAACTGAGTAAAACCTTGGGCAACCAAATGAGCCTTATATCGCTTGACCAAACCATCTGATTTGAGTTTAATTTTATAAACCCATTTGCAACCAATCGAGATGTCTTGCTTGCCAGGAGTGTAGTGAAAGAACAAGTACCATTGGCTTGGAGAGCCTGCAACTCGAATCGCATGGCTTCCTGTCATTCTGGATGAGCAACAACTTCTGAATAACACCTCAATTCTAGGATGGTATTGAGTTAAGCAACAAAGGAGTGAAAGGCAAGTGTATAACGATGATAAGAAACAAAATTGGTCATAGGATAACGTGTACCTTTGGTAGGACCTGGCAGGAGAGAAGCAGATTGGTGAGAGTAAATGTGTCAGCAGACAAAGTCGTTGAGTTTGGCAGGTGGGCCAGTGTGGCGGCTAGAACGACGAAGCATGGGTGGTTTGGTAGCATCAGATGAGGGCAGAGGGGATGAAGGAGGTTCGGGTGTGGGTGTTGGTGAAGTGGATGGAGACGAAGCAGGAGGGTTGAGTGGGGAAGGTGGGTCGCAATGATTAGTGGAGTGAGAACAATCAAGCGTTAAAGAGGGAATAGAGGGCTTGGTGCAGCGTGCATATGTACGAAAGGTGGTCAGGGGGCTTTGGGAGGTGGTGGGGGTGGGGGTGTTGTAGCGGGAGGAGATAGGGTCGGTGGAGAAGGATGAGTACTGGAATGAAGGGAAGTGGTGGTCATAAGAGGAATGGGCCCAAAATCAATAGGAAAATAAGAGAGAGTAGGATTGAGTGTGACAAATGCATAAGGAAAAATAGTTTCATGAAATCTCATATCTCTACTAGTGAAGACCTTTTTTGTGGATAAATCAAATAATTTATATGCCTTTTGACCAGTAGGATAGCCAATAAAAATGAAAAAGTTGTGAGAAGGGTGAACATTTGTAGCATAAGCTAAACAACCAAAAACACTAAAATGAGAAAAAAGAATGCGGTTTTGAGTATAAAAGCTCAAAGGGAGTTTGGAAAGAGAGCATAGAGGAAGGGAGTCGATTAATGATATGAACAACAATAAGAGCACATTCTCCCCAAAATTATTTTGGAAGTTGAGCTTCAAATTTTAAAGCTCAAGCTACTTGCAAAATGTGACGGTGCTTACTTTTTTCTACAACCCCATTTTGTTGAGGTGTATAAACACATGAATTTTGAAAAATGGCACCAGTATCTTGAAAAAAAGATCGAAGGGATATAAATTCTCCACCATTATCACTTCGAAAAATTTTTAATGCGAGATTCAAATCATGTGAGAACATAACTAAAGAAGTGTTTTAGAAGAGATTCTGTTTCAGTTTTGTGTCGCATCAAAAAAATCCATGTGAAACGTGTCATCATCAACAATAGTAAGAAAGTAATAAGCACTAGAAAGAGAAGGGTGTCGATAACAACCCCAAATGTAACAATGAAGTATTTCAAAAGGTTTTATAGAGGAAATGACACAAGGATTGAAAGGCAAGCGACTCTGCTTAGCCAATAGACATATAGGACACATTATTGGTTGAAGCAAAAAACTTCAAATATAAAAAATTCTGAGCAATGAAACTTAAACGATGAGGGGAGATATAACATAATCTTTTACACCAAAAGGTCGGTTGATGTGATGGTGAGATGACAGACTGGTTGATTTATCGGTGAGGTAGGTGGAACCATGGATTTTTGTGTCACCAGTGCCACCAAGTAGTATAGTCCATCACGCTGTTTACCCAAACCAATCCTCCTCCTCGTAGTCAGATCCTGCAAAATACACTAATAAGGAAAAAAAGTCACTGAACAATTCAAACCCCTTGTCAGACGACTAACTAACATCAAATCAACTTCAAATGTGGGTACACATAGCACATCAGTTAAACAAAAGCTAGAATTCAGAGGCAATGATCTTTTTGTAACAATATTAGTTTCTTCCCCGCTAGGCAGTAACATAGGAGGCAGTGCACAATTTTTATTCTTTTGAAAAAATGATTGAGATGATGACAAAATATGATTCGTCGCCCTACTATCAATGATCGAATTACGGGAAGCGACTTTAGGCAAACCTGGTTTGGTTACGGCATGTGCTTGATGGCTTGATTTAGCATCCTTATCATTAAGAAGGGATAAGAGTTGCTTTAATTGGGTTTCCATGATCCCAACAACTGATTTTCCATCTTTAGAAAACCCAACCGATGAATGATTGACAGTTGGTCTGCCTCTTGAAGCAACAGCGTGCCTCGCCTTGGGGTGCCCTACCAGATACCCATGGAGTTCATAACAAGTTTGGATCCAATGACCCTGTTCTACACAGTGGGAACAAGGAGGTCATCCCCGTCTAAGTCCAAGTTGCTATCTGTCTTGTTCAAACTTGCGCAACCCAAAAAAAATTATCTCGTCCTCCACTGAAATTGTAGTCTCGTCCTCCATTGAAATTGTGGTCTCCACTAAAATTATGGTCTCGTCCTCCATTAAAATTGTTGCGTCTGTCACTTAAATTGTTTGGAGATCGATGATCAAACCTCCCCACTGTGGGTTTCTTTGTGTTTTGAACTGTCATGGCTGCACTGCCAACGAAATTGTTGGTGTTGGCTAAGCTCAAGAGACGTTGTTTTTCTTCTTTGAGAGATAAAAGAACAGGCTTGCCGGACTGAAGGGATGGGATTCATCAGAAGAACTTGCCCATGAATAGCACTTTCGTTCAAACCCATCAAAAATTGCATCAATCTCTGTTGATCCTGAGTGACCCATGCATTGAATCGCTGTAGGAGGCCAGTTCATCCCACAATCCCTTTAAATTTGTGTAGTAAACTGAAACAAAGAGTTGTTCTTGTCAAAAACATGCTATATCTCTTTGAATTTCAAATATACAGGGTGCATTTGATTGAGAGAATCGGTCATGAAGATCATCCCAAACTTCATGAGCAGGAGAATAGTATATAACACTATCTGAAATCTCTGGACTGAGAGTGTTGATGATCCATGAGTGGACCATATCATTGCATCGAGACTAAGAAGCATATCCTTCTAGATCAGTTTCTTCCGAAGGAGCTTTGATTGAGCTATTAACAAAACACAATTTGTTCTTAGAGTTTAAGGCTAGAGTCATAGCTTTTTTCCAAGTAGGATAATTGTCTTCATTCAAGGGTTTGAATATTAATACCAAACCTGGATGATATGAATGGTGAGTGAAATAGGGATTTGAGAGATTTCCCTTTGAAAAATCATAAGTTTCTGGGTTTGTTGCTGAAGTTTCATTGTTGTTCATGATGAATGAAGAGTGATGTTACACGAAAATTTTGAGTGTAGTGATGAGCTTCTGATCTTAATCCAACTCTGATACCATGAAAAGAATAAAGAAAAAGACTGATTTTGCTTGAATTATTCTCATTGATGTTTGATCATAGATTTATACAGGGAGGCAACAATTGATTTCTACATGTCAGGAATCAATCGCTGCATGTTAGGGATTACCATAATGAATTTCAGATTTGTTACTATATATATGTAAGTGCAATTACATGGAAGATCTTTATTTCCTTAACATGACCAGGTTATTTATACTAATTAAAAGCTCTAAACTTAACAGTTGTAAAAGCAATCACTAATCAAAAAGTCACATGCTAATCAAAAACCAGCTAGAGAATTCAGTTCAAGTCAATATATAAAATCTCCGTCAACATCCAAAAAGAAATTAATCATTCAACTCTCTTGATTTTATTTAAATGGCAAATCAGTTAGCCAAAGCACATGACATGGGAAAAAAATGTTGAATTATAGAAGAACCACTTCACAGACAGCGTAGAAGAAACGAAAGCTCGATAGACACCAATATAAGAAGTAACCTCTAGTGAAATAACACAGAAATTTTCCAAAGACAACGAATGACTAAAACCATTTACCCACACAAAATTCTTTCTCATCATCTAGACAAAAACATTTCCATAATTTTGTCGACTAACATAAACAGTAAAGATAATAAAAAACAAGAAGTATTTAACCATACGAGGAAATGGCGCAATGAACCCTGCAGAATAGATCAATCTCGGCTCAACCGCCATTAACAAATGTTACCACTGCTAAGACATCAATCAAGAGCCAATTCCACATGTAGTGCATTTTCTCACAAATCGTGGAAGACGCGTGATAAAAACAAGATTTGTAGGCATTTATTAATTAGCACATATAGTTTACTTTTAGTAAAGTCAAGGTGTAGGATTAGAAATACTGTTTTCCTGACATTAGAAGTGCATCATAAGTAAATTCAAAGGTAGAGAAATAATGTGTTTAAACGTAAGCCGCAGCCTTATATTGAAATTCAATCACGCGCAGTGAGAAAAATAATAGATAAGAAGACACGTGTTATATTATGATTAGAGCACTTATTCAAACATGTTTATTTGATTAATCCAGAATATTATATTCTCATTCTCATGGCTTCCTTGTCTGATTGAACCACTATCCTGAGGACAGAATTTGCTACAGCCGGAACTTCTTACAAATCATGTCGAGATCATCTTGAAGTCAAAGCTTCAATATTGGACGTTTCTACACCATTCTTGGAAGCTTAGGTTCCAAGGACAAATAGTTTGATGTGTTCCAGGCATGACCAAGTCTGGTAGAATCTTCAACTTCATCAATTTCCTTAGCTATTTCAGATTCTCTCTGGTCTTCCCTTTCTATATATATATATATATATACACACACACCCATGTATTACAAGGAGTCTAAGACTCTCAAAATCAAAACTTCAAATAAAGGAATGAAAAGGACTAATTTGTTCGCCAAAGTAAATTCCCAGCTAACTTACCCTCTTATTTCTGTTAATGAGGTTATGAATCCATGCTTTCTTTTATCCGTGTTCATCACCTTCCTTCTCATCCTCTCCAATGGGGTTGAAGCTGCTGCCAGCACGAACAAGGTTACTAATATTGGTGCTATCATTGATGGTAATTCTCGTACAGGGAAAGAAGAGAAAACGGCTATGGAAAATTGCAGTCCAAAACTTCAACGACATCTCAAGAAACCACAAGCTCTTTCTTCACTTCAAGAATCCTCAAGCAGACCCTCTTCAAGCAGACCCTCTTCAAGCAGCTTATGCAGGTAATAATCTAGCCATCTCTAAATGATTTTGAGTTCTAGCTTACCATTAACAAATCTTGAAGCAATAGTTACTTGTCAATTATTCCTGCAGCTCAAGAGCTGATCAAAGAGGAGAAAGTGGAAGTGATTATTGGCATGGACAAATGGGAGGAAGCATCCCTGGTTGCGACCATTGGAAACCAGTCTCAAGTTCCAATTCTTTCATTTGCAGCACCAGCCAGAACCCCGATATTAACTTCACTTCGTTGGCCTTTTCTAATAAGAATGGCAAGTGATGGGTCGGAGCAGATGAGATGCATCGCAGCTCTTGTCCATTCTTATAATTGGAGAAGGGTGGTGGTGGTTTATGAAGACGATGTGTACGGCAGAGAATCTGGCAATTTAGCTCTTTTAACCGAGGCTCTACAAGAGGTTGGTTCGGAGATTGATTACCGCTTGGTTCTTCCACAGTTTTCATTTTTAACAGATCCAAAAGATGTTGTTCAAGATGAGTTTATAAAGCTACAAAATCAAACAGAATCTCGTGTTTTTATTGTTCTACAGTCATCTTTGCCTATGCTCACTAATCTGTTCGGAGAAGCTAAGAAAGGCGGGGCTCGTAGGCAATGACTCTGTCTGGATAGTTGCAAACAGTATTACTAGCTTCTTGGATTCTTTGGACAATTCTGTTATCTCTTCTATGGAAGGCACTCTAGGAATCAAAACCTACTATTCTTCCAACAGATCTTACAAAAAATTCGAAGCACTGTTCCAGAAAAGTTTCAAGTCAGAGTATGTAGATGAAAATAATTTTCAGCCAGGAATCCAAGCTTTAAGAGCCTATGACAGCATTGGTGTTTATCACACAGGCCATCGAAAAACTAGGTTGCAACACTACTAGTCCAAAAATGATTCTAAACAGCCTACTGGAAAGCGATTTCATTGGTTTGAGTGGCAGAATACGTTTCAAGGATGGGATGCTGTCAGATGCTCCTACATTAAGGGTTGTTAATGTGGTGGGGAAAGAAATATGAGGAACTGGATTTTTGGATGCCAAATTGCGGTTTCTCGGATACCCTCTACGTGGAAGAAGACAAAGGGAGATGCAGAAACAGTGATGGTGGTAAAGACCTCAGGGAGGGTTAGCAGGTCCGGTGATTTGGCCTGGGGATCTCACCGGCCGAGACCCAAAAGGATGGGCAATGCCTTCTGCTGAAAAGCCATTGAAAATAGTAGTCCCTAAGAAAACCTTGGACAATATGTTTGTGGCATTTCCAACTGGCGAGGAGAAGCCTGTAGGTTTTTGCATTGACCTATTTAACGAAAAGTTGTGTCGCGATTGAATTACTCTATACCACCGCCAGTATTTGTCGGCTTTGATGGGCTGTATGATGATCTGGTTGAAAGTGTCCACAACAAAGTAAGGACATTTTGTTTTAAACTTTCAACTCTGCTATTGATCATGCTTTCTCTCGAAAGATTCAAGTTTTTTTCATAATTGATCTCATCGATCCATGCTAGCGTATGCACATAAATAATGAGTCCACAATTTTCCAGCAAAAACCCCAATTAAAGTGATCTTCTTTGATTTTTAGTATGAACCCATGCATATCAATATAGCCCCGCCATTGCATGTGGATGGTGTTAAAAATAAGAGCTTCATTGATAGGATATGTTGTTACAATCAACCATTTAAGTAATGTAGGCCCATCCTAATCATATGTTATTCTAATATTTTAATTAAATGATTGATTTTAATTGGATTTGTTTCTGATTTATTATTAGATATTATAGATAGAAATATAAATATCATAGTTTTACCCACTAGAAGTTCTTATCCGAATAGCGTCCAAGTTGGCTGCAACTCAAAACCAAGAATAAATTCATATAGCATTGTTTCCGATAAGAAATTGAAATTTCTCCACCATCATTTCTGAGACTTTTCTCATGGTTTAACTAGATAAACTTTGACTAGTCCATAGAGGCTCATCTGAGGAGTTGTATGATTTTTCCTTAATTTTGCTCCTGTCAGCTGTTTTATCATTACTATTTTTGTTCTAAGTGCCACTTGTTTGACTTTGTGCCACTTGTTCATCGGAAGACTTACGATGCCGCAATTGGAGATATAACCATATTATCTGAAAGAGCAGAACTCGTAGAGTTCACTCAACCTTATGTCGAGTCAGGAATGTCCATGATAGTTCCTATAAAGACTGAAGATACAACGTGGATTTTCTTGAAGCCTTTTGGCTTAGATATGTGGATAGTGAGTGGAGCTTTGCTCATCTACACAATGCTTACAATTTGGTTCCTGGAGCACCAAACGAACCCAGAATTTAGAGGGCTCCCTTGGAAGTATCAGCTCGGGACCGCGCTTTGGTTCACATTTTCGACTGTATTCTTTGCTCAGAGTAAGTATTCAGTTTCACAAGTTATATATGACATATGTTAGAGAATAATATAAATTATATTATGATTTTTTAACATGGTTCAGTATTTTATTTGATGAAAAAAAAAAACACAAGGTAGTATAGATCTGTACAAATTTCAAATCTAAAGAGTTTTTACTAGGAGGGTGTATATTAAAAAATAATGTAAATCATATTATGAAATCTCACCTAAAATCTTAACCTTTTAGATGAGATGGTTCATATATATATCCAAGACTCTTTGATGGCACATTCTCTATTACTGACCTTAATCTGAAGCTCATGGTTACATTTTGCAGGAGAGAGACTTCACAGCAGCTTAACTCGAGTTGTGGTGATAGTGTGGCTATTTGTTGTATTTACCTTAACCTCAAGCTACACTGCCAGTTTGACTTCAAAGCTCACCGTGCAACGAATGGAACCGAATTTTTTTCAGAGTTTCAGAAACTTAAGAACGACAAGTTAAATGTTGGTTGTGAAAATGATTCTTTCATCCGGAAGTACCTCGAGGAAGTTCTTGGGTTTGAAAACGATAAAATAAAGCTCTTTAACCATGAAAATTTTGTCAAATTTGAAAAAGACAACATATCTGCTGCTTTTGTTGAACTCCCATATGGGAGACTTTTCCTCGATCGATATTGTAAAAGTTACACCAGCACAAGATCCACATACAGATTTGGAGGGTTCGGCTTTGTAAGTATAAATATGCACTGCAATTCTATCTTCTTTACATTCTGATATCATTTGTAAGTATAAACATTTGTTTATTCCTAAATATTATGATATTTGCTGCACCTGCAGGCATTCCAAAAGGGCTCTCCTATTGCTGCTGATTTTTCTAGGGAGATTCTAAGCCTATCGGAGGATGGAAATATAACAAAGTTGGAAGAAAAGTGGTTTGTCCCCGTAAATGGGTGTTCAAGAAATTCTACAAATAATAATAATGCTGAAAGCTTGAGCCTCCGCAGCTTCAAGGGAATCTACATTGTATCTGCTGCGATATCTGCTATTTGTTTTCTACTTTCCCTCATTCGATTGTTAAGGAATTCACGGCCTCATCAAGAACCAGATGAAGATCTTCTCAGTCCAGATGGTAAGAGTGGTTTTAGAACTCCAGATAAGTTTTACTACGGAGAACAAACCAGAGTTCTTAGGAGAGCTTCAACTTTTGCTCAAGCGCTAGACAAGGATGAAAGGGGCTCTCCGAAGTGGGAATATGTGAGTAATTCTGACAATTTCGAAAGCTTAGATCGAAATGCCATAATTTCCACAACATAAGGATTAAAGATGAAAAGAAAATGAAGAACTTGGCCAGAGATCAAGGTTATTGTGACTATTAATTAGTTCTACTAACTCCATTTGCATTCGTTATAGATCAATAACTAGGCACTGGAAGTTGTCAATAGGTTTGCATGTATACACTTGCTAAGTCTAGGTTCAGGATATGATTTGGTGGGGTGATTTACCTCCATTCTTTTTTCTTTTGTATAAACTCAATAAACTCGTGAATATTATTTATGTGTATTATCTGGTAAATTAAATCAATCCAGAAATTGAAAGGAAAAAAAATGTATTGCAAAGCTCTTGAATCTCAAGTAAAGGGAAGTGAATCTTGTAGAAATTTCAGAAAATATCAAACTTCTGATCTGTACGGACAAATTGTTAAAAAACCTGAGAACAGGTACTGTAGAGATCAAGAACTGGGTTCGGGACTTTTTCCAGAATTTTGAAGTATTTTTCCAGAAAAGAAAGAACAATAAGCTTTGTAATTTCAAGCTAAAAGAACATAAACATTGGCAGAATTTCGTGTGTGGTTACTGCCATCCCACTCATTTTATTTATAGAACCAAAAACTTACAACGGCTATATTTTATATAACCAAAAACTTACAACGGCTATAATTTCCAAAATCAGTTATTTACAAGTTGTCCTGACAAGACTTATAACTGATTTGACAGACTTTTATTTCCTAAACTCTAAAGGATTTATAATCATCCTGAATACAAAAGGATTACTAAAACTTAAACAATAAACTTCAACCTTCAGTCTTCGAATCTTCTCACTTTGCTTCACACTGTCGGCTTTGTTGTTATCTGCTGGGTCGACCGGTTCACCCAAGTGGTCGACCGGTTCACTTGAGCAGTTCTGGAATCACCTCAGGTTTCAACACTCCCCCTTGATTCCTGAGCTGCACATTCCCACCATGTTCCTTAGCTCCTCAAACCTTTCTTTTGGCAGAGTCTTTGTGAACAAGTCAGCTTGTTGTTCTTTTGAGCAGCAGTATTTCAGCTCCAATTCTCCTTCCTGCTGGAATTGCCTTAATGCATGAAATTTAATTTTCATGTGTTTAGTTCTGTCATGAAATACAGAATTCTTAGAGATAGCAATTGCAGCCATGTTGTCACATAGTAATTCAGTAGCTTCCTCTTGTTCACAGTCCAAATCCTTCAACATTTTCCTAAGCCAAACCAATTGATTGG
Source organism: Salix udensis (assembly GCA_029204005.1). NCBI lineage: Eukaryota > Viridiplantae > Streptophyta > Magnoliopsida > Malpighiales > Salicaceae > Salix > Salix udensis. Next base: position 3,222,774 of record CM055029.1, on the reverse strand, counting down.
CAGCCACAAATGCCGAAATATACTCTGCTTCAACTAGTTGAGTGGGCAACAACAGATTGCTTCTTTGAGTTCCAACAGAATATGCAATCTCCCATTGAAAAACAATATCCCGAAGTGCTCATCATTTCCTCATCACTTCCAGCCCAATCACTGTCACAAAACCCCTTCAATTTCACTGAGTTTTTCTTGGCAAAAAATATACCAAGGTCCAGTGTGCCTCTCAAGTATCTTAGCACCCTCTTTGCTGCAACATAGTGTTCTTGACTGGGATTTTGCATGAATCTCGATAAGTAGTTTACAGTGAACACTATGTCAGGCCTAGTGAAGGATAGATACAGTAGGGCTTCCAATTATACTCCCGTATATGCTTGCATCTGCTGAGGGCCCATTTTCAAGTTTTGAGAGTTTCATTCCCAGCACCATAGGAGTGCTAACTGGTTTGCAATTCTCCATTGCAAACTTGCTCAGCATCTTGTTTGTGAATTGCTGTTGACATATAAAACATCCTTCCTTGGATTGAGTTATTTCCATCCCAAGGAAATATGCTAGGAGTCCAAGTTCATTCATCTCAAATTTGTTCTTCATGTTCTTCTTAAATTCGTCAACCAGATTCCCATCATCTCCCGTGATCAACAAATCATCAACATACACAGAGATTATCAAAATGTGATTTTCCACTCTTTTCACATATAGAGTGGCTTCATTCAAGCTCTTTTCAAATCCTAAACTTGATAGGTATTCATCCAACTTACCATACCAAGCTCTAGGAGCTTGTTTTAGCCCATACAAAGCCTTTTTCAGTAAATAGACTTTGTTCAGATTTGTCTCTTTTTCAAACCCTTCTGGCTGTTCAATATATATTTCTTCCTTCAAATTTCCATTCAAGAATGCTGATTTAACATCCATTTGCCAAACCAGCCACCCCTTTTGAGCAGCCAACATGAGCAGCAGCTTAATTGTGTCCATTCTTGACACAGGGGCAAATGTATCATGATAGTCTACCCCTTGTTCTTGTGAGTAACCTTTTACTACAAGTCTTGCTTTGTTCTTGTTGATTGTACCATCAGTATTGAGTTTTGTTTTGTAGATCCATTTGACACCTATAACCTTTCTATGCCTAGGTCTATCAACAAGTTCCCATGTCTCATTCTTTTCTATCATTTTTTAGTTCATCTTTCATTGCAGCGACCCATACTTGGGGGATTCCATGGCTTCTCCAACATTACTTGGTTCTATTTCAGCTACATTACATCTCTCATGTATGTCACTTAATAACCTAGTCCCCCTCACTGATTGGTCCTCATCATCAGAATCAGTTTCTTCATTAGTCTCGGGTGCAGGTTCATTATGTGCATCTTCAATTTTCTCATCATCCCAATTCCATATTTTGTTCTCGACCACCTTAACATTCCTAGCTATTACAGCTTGGTTTGTTTTCAAATCAAACACCTTATAGCCCTTTGATTTCGAGCTATAGCCTATCAAAATCCCAACCTCAGATTTTTGGTCCAATTTCCTTCTCTTAATCTCAGGTTGCAGCACATAACAGGGGCTGCCAAATACTTTTAGATGATCTATGTTTGGTTTATGTCCATGCCACTCTTCATGGGGTGTTTTATCTCCCAATGTTCTTGTTATCATCCTATTTAACAAATAAGAGGCAGTGCTCACAGCCTCTGCCCAAAATTTCAAGGGCATTTTCTTCTCATAGAGAAGGCATCTAGCCATCTCCATTAAGGTTCTGTTTTTCCTCTCACTCACCCCATTTTGTTGAGGGGTGTAGGGGACTGTCACTTGATGTTTAATTCCCTCTTTTACTAGGTAGTCTTCAAACTTATGAGAGGTAAACTCCCCCCCATTATCTGACCTTAAGATTTTTAAGTTGCAACTTGATTCCCTCTCGGCAGCAGCCTTAAATTTCAAGAATACATCAAATACCTCCCCCTTAGTTTTGATGAAGTACACCCAACAGAATCTACTAAAGTAATCTATGAATATCACAAAGTATTTTGCACCATTTAAAGACTCATTTTGCATGGGGCCACACACATCTGTGTGTACAATTTCTAGCTTGGCAGTTGATCTACATGCATGTTGACTAAATTTTACTCTTGATTGTTTTCCTAGATGGCATGCTTCACATACCTCAGTTTGCTCATGAATCATAGGTAGACCCTCTACTACTTGTAATTCAGTCATCTTCCTTAATGAGGCATAATTAAAATGTCCCATTCTTCTATGCCACAGAATAGAGTTTTCTGATGCACTTATGTTCATGCTAATGTGTGCTTGAGTTTCTTCAAGACTAAAGCACCTATTTTTCATTTTGGCAGTAAATAGAGGTATTCCTAGATCATCCTTAATTGTGCACAAGCCATTATCAAAGAACAAAGAGTGTCCTTCTTCAAGTAATTGACCTACACTAATCAGATTTTGGTCAATATTTGGCACATACAACACATGCTTAAAATTTCGAATTCCAGCAAAAGTTTCTATATCAACTTCCCCCTTGCCTTCTACACTTACATACTGCCCATTAGCTACTTTCACCTTTGATTTGTATTCTAAATCAAGATTTTTAAACATGCTAAGGTCTGCAGTCATGTGATTTGAACACCCACTATCAATTAACCATTTTTTTTCACTAACCTCAGTGGAATTGCAGCTGTGTTCGACAATTGTAGTGAACAATTGTTCATCCTTAGGTTCCATAGCCTCTGCAACATGAGCTTGTTTCCCTTCTGAGGTGCTGTTTTTGCAGAATTTTTGGATATGTCCAAATTGCTTGCATTTTCTACATTGTGCATTCTTGAGCCAACAAAATGACTCAAGATGGTTAGTTTTCTGACAGTACTTGCATGTGGGAAATTGCTCTCTCCTTTCCTTCCCTTTTGCATTGAAGTTATTTGCATGTGTTTGATTGCTTTGCCAGTTTTTGTTCTGCCACTGTTTTCCAGAACTTGAACTTGCTCTTGGTTCTGAGTTCTTGTAGAAATTCTGAGTTTTTGATCTTCCTTTGAACCTTGCTGCAAATGCCTCTTCACCAGTGTTTTCTTGTCTGAATTGCTGCCTTTGTTCCACGGCTTGCAATGCATTTATCAACTCTTGAAGACTCATAGACGTGAAGTCCTTTGAATCTTCCAAAGAGCATATTTTGTTCTCAAACTTTTCTGGCAGGCTGACTAGTACTTTCTCCACAACCCTTGCTTCTTGAATTTCTTCTCCAAGTAGAGTCATTTGGTTTACTAACTTGGATACATTTGATGAAAACTTTTTGATGGTTTCAGATTCTTTCATCCTCAAGCCTTCAAATTGTCTCTTCAATGTCAAAATCTGCATTCTCCTAGACTTTTCATCACCTTGAAATTCAGCCTTCAATTTGTCCCAAGCATCCTTAGCTGTTTCACATGCCATGATTCTTGAGAAGATTTCCTCACTTACTGCATTGTGAATGCAAGTAAAAGCTTTGAATTTCTTTGCTCTTTGTTCATGGAAATACTTGATTTGGGTCATTGATGGGTTGTTGTTCAAGGGAACTGGTTCCCTGTCAGCCTCCACATCTTCCCATAGGTCAAACGCTTTCAAGTATATCTTCATCTTCACTGCCCAAACTCCATAGTTAACTCCTGTAAAGATTGGCGATTTCGAAGAGAATGATGCATCCATCTCTGTCAAGAACTGTCAGCTGGAGAATTTTTCTTTTTCTTGTGATTTGTTTCAAGACTTCACAATACCGAGAGCAAGATTTCCAATTAAAGAACAAACCAAGTTAAATTCCTTGATTTCAAAAAAATCTGCAAATTCTCTCGAAAATTTTGTTTTTTCCTTTCAAGATCAATTAATCTTGAAAAAATCTCACTTTTTCTTTAATCACTCGTGTTTCACTCAAATCCCTTTTCAAAGACCTAATTCTGCTCTGATACCATGTAGAAATTTCGAGAAAATATCAAACTTCGATGCAGTACGGACAAATTGTTAAAAAACCCCGAGAACAGTACTTTGTAGAGATCAAGAAGCTGGGTTCGGGACTTTTTCCAGAATTTTTGAAGTATTTTTCCAGAAAAAGAAAGAACAATAAGCTTTGTAATTTCAAGCTAAAAGAACATAAACATTGGCAGAATTTCGTGTGTGGTTACTTGCCATCCCACTCATTTTATTTATAGAACCAAAAACTTACAACGGCTATATTTTATATAACCAAAAACTTACAACGGCTATAATTTCCAAAATCGGTTATTTACAAGTTGTCCCGACAAGACTTATAACCGATTTGACGGACTTTTATTTCCTAAACTCTAAAGGATTTATAATCATCCACGAATACAAAAGGATTACTAAAACTTAAACAATAAACTTCAACCTTC